>JACWST010000084.1:36188-92144 GCA_014850475.1 Cryphonectria naterciae
CGATGAGGATCGGTGCTGGAGTGGATGGTGGGTCGGCGGCGGAACTGAGAAGAAAGAGACCGTGTGTTTTTTTTGTCTTTTATTCCAGGAGCATTATTTTTTTTTTTTTTTTTTTTTTTCAAAAACACCGACTTTGATATTGACTATAAACAAACTTTAAGACTTGTGCATCCTTACTAATATACTGCTCTGAAGTAACAATCCGGAAATTAGTGCTCAGGCATGGCGGCCACGCTCCGGTCCTTTGAACTAAGGAAGGATGGAAACCTTAGTGACAACGTGATGTTGTTATCTTGCTATCTGCCCTATCAAAAGATTGAATGAGGGAGAAGAACTCCAGTGAAGTAGTATGTTACTTAACCCCTGGTCTGCCGGTTCAATCGGCTAATATTCCTTAACGCTGATCGGCAGATATGTTCATGTTGAAGGGCCAAATTCAAATTTGAGAGACTTGACGTCCAGAAAATATAGACAATTGTGGCATGCAAGGCACACTGCTTGTGCAGACATATAATTATTCCTCAGTACTTACAGCGGTGAACAGTCAAAGTAACCCATGCCTCCATCCGGAGTAAATAATCCCGCGCGCTGTCGACCCCTGCATTGGTAGGGTGTGATATTCTAGCTTTGAGAAATCTGGATTCGCTTGCTTGCTTCCAGCTGACCGAGTCGCTAGCAACTCGCTCCTTTGCCTTCATTTGCAGCTATCTCAAATGACCCCTGATACAACCCCTGTTGACCGTTGGTCTCAACACGGGGTGCGTGACGGGCTAGATTACACTTCCGAAAACACGAAAGATTGGGGGCTTTCTTGTTCACGCCTCCTCTTTTCTCGTCCACCTTATCTTTTTAAAGAGGGGATTACAGGGCACCCTCTACAGTTTCGAGGTTCGAGCTTTCGGTCCCTTGTGCCATTGAAGATTGAAAATATTGACTACCGGTACAATGCGACCCCTCCTCTTTGGCTTTCTGGCCTTGATAGGATCCGCGATTTCCAGCGTCTCAGCTCTTGTAGCCCCAACAACCCACGTTGTCCATGAGAAGCGAGGTACAAGTCCTTCACTAGGTTCACGATGGAAGAAACGCTCTCGAGTCGACAGCCAGTCCTTTCTCCCCGTGCGCATTGGACTTGCCCAGTCGAATCTTGACGCTGCCCACGATCATCTCATGCGGATGTCCGACCCCACGTCACCTGATTACGGCAAGCATTGGACTTCGGACCAAGTCATTGACTTCTTTAAGCCTTCCAATGAGGCTGTTGACCAGGTCACCAAGTGGCTACACGAGAATGGCATCGATTCTATCACTCATTCCGATAACAAAGGCTGGCTCGCATTCGACGCTCCGGCCTCCATGGTCGAAGCACTTCTGCACACTGAATACTTTGAGCACCACGACTCCGTCACGGATGGCGTGATGCCTGCGTGCGATGAGTATCACGTGCCAAAGGAGATCCAGCATCACATCGACTATATCACCCCTGGCGTAAAGCTGATGGCCCCAATTGCTGTCGAGGCGCAAGGTACCATGCACCAGAAGGTCAAGAGAAGTATGTCTTGAGTCCCATCTGATACTGTCCATTGCGGGACTGGAGAACGAATGGTCGGGACGAAGCAAGCATCCGGAAGAAAGCAAAGAAGTCCAGGAGCGGATTTGAGGGATATTACGTCGTAAATAGGGTGAAACAGGTTGTTTGAAACTGTTACTAACCTGAACCCTTAGGCCAGTTCATGCAGAAGAGCTCTGCAATCGAATCTGTGGCCAACGACAGCCTAAATAATTGTGGTGAATCAGTCACACCTGAATGTGTCGCCGCCCTTTACGACATTCCTCCAGGCAACAAGTCCGACCCATCAAATGCCCTGGGTATCTTCGAGACGAATCTGCAGTTCTGGGACCAAGAAGATCTGAACAATTTCTTCAGAACGTACACTCCACAAATTCCTCAAGGAACACACCCCACGGACAAGTTGATCGATGGAGGGATTGCAGAGACACAAGATGCGACACTGCCTCTATATGATGGGGCAGAGGCCCTGCTGGATATCGACCTGGCATATCCGATCATTTGGCCTCAGGGTATTACACTCTATAACTCCGATGACCCCCGGATTCAGGCTTGGTACAACAATACATGTACGGTGAACTTTTCTTTCTTTTCGGCTATTATTCGTTAATATGCTTCGTTTTCGCTTTCGTCCGAGTCCATGTCTCGGATCATGACAGGGATCGGCTGACAGCGACGGCCATGGTATTCGCGCGGGATGTGCCACCCTCCAAAGCTAGAATCAAATCATTGCTGACGTACAGATGGCGAGCAGGGACATGGGGTTTCAACACATTTCTCGATGCGATAGATGGCAGCTACTGTACCTACACTGCGTACAACGAAACCGGAGACTTGGTCGGCCTCGATCCGACGTACCCTGATTCTTTGCCTGGCGGATACAACGGCACTCTGCAATGCGGCGTCTTTGAGCCCACGGTAAGAAAGTGTTTAGCATTCATTCCCAAAATCCCTCCCAGAGTATGAAGGTCATCTTCAGATGTTCGAAAGGAACAGAATGTATTTGCATATTTGTATGTATCTTGACGGGTCTGCGGGATTGTGTGGTTACAGTTTTGGGGCCGTCAAGCTAATGATACGCAAAAACCAGAATGTCATCTCCCTGTCCTATGGGGGCACGGAAGCTGCTGTTCCTATTGCATATCAGAAGCGTCAGTGCAATGAATACATGAAGCTCGGTCTGCAGGGCATAACGTTTGTTTTTGCCTCGGGCGATAATGGCGTTGCCGAGCGAGTTCGATTTACAGACGAAGAGGCCACTTGCATTGGACCAGAAGGTCTCATCTTCAACCCATCATGGCCATCCACCTGGTAAGTACTTTTGTTGATGAAACATTCTTCATCCCTGTGGTCTAGGAATCATGGCATACCTTGGGCTCCCACCCGGCGCCGGGAGGCGCCGGGAGAGAGCCTCGAGAGGCCTAAAGACAACTCAGGACCAGCTTATCTTCTTTATTGCTACTTCGTGAAAGAAACAAAAGAAGCCGTCTGTTCCTCTGACAATCCAATAGCCCGTACGTCACCAGCGTTGGTGCTACCTACATCCCCGAAGGACAGACCATTTATGACCCCGAGTCGGCTGCGATCTTCGGGGACGACCCCGCTTATACTTCGGGAGGTGGTTTCTCGAACGTCTATGGCATGCCCGAATACCAAAAGAACGCCACAGAGGTGTACTTTGCCGAACACTCTCCAGATTATCCATACTACAGCGGCCTGGTCGAAAACGCAAACAACCCCGTCTTGCCCAATGTCACGGCACTAGCTGGCAATACTGGAGGCCGATAGTAAGTCGAACAGGCTCACCCTCGAGTATGTGGCTTTTGGAACTGATTCGATTATGATTTATCTAGCAACCGGATCGGGCGTGGCTATCCTGATGTGTCTGCGAACGGAAACAACATCAGCGTCAGTATCAATAGTACCTTCTATCATGTTGCGGGTACGTCAGCATCCACGCCCATTTTTGCGTCGATCATGAACCGGATCAACGAAGAGCGGATCGCCATCGGCAAGAAACCTGTGGGGTTCATCAATCCGACGTTATATGCGAACCCGCAAATGTTTCATGATATTACCAGCGGCAGTAACACGGGCTGTGACGGCGGAGGCTTCGACGCGGTGCAAGGCTGGGTAAGTGAGATCTCCTCAGGCCATGGTTCATTGCTTAATGGAATGACGGTTGACGGTTCGACACTTGAAGGACCCTGTTACGGGACTCGGGACACCTGACTATCCCAGCATGCTGGAGGTGTTTATGGACTTGCCCTAAGCTGGTGTTGGGAGTTGTTATGGATAAAAGGGTTGGGCGTAACCCTCAACGCTTGCATTTCTTTTAAGGCAACTTCGGCCACTTGGCGAGGCTGGCTCTACTTTTCTCTGATGCTTGACTGCCCCCCCACCTTTTTTTTCTTCTTTTTCCCCTTCTTCTTTTTTTTCTTTTCCGGTCCTCTGTCCTACCGTTGAGTGGCTGATCACCAGGTTCACTGTGCTTAACATGGAGGGCAAAGATCTATTTTATTCCTTGCGCAACAATTATATCAGACAATACGAAGCCGTCATCAGCATCATAACATCATGACTTTTCAAAGCGCTGTTGACGCTTGCATATGGCACCATAAATAGTATCGTTGACTGCCTTGACTATTACATTAAGAAGCTGTCATCATACATTCGCGCAGACCTCGGGGAGTTCCTCAGATGTCAAGGTATCCGTACGCCTCCTCCAAATAGTTCTCGAAGTCGGAGTCGAGGAAGGGCACAATGGCAGCTGTTTAACAAATTAGCATATACTTTTGGTCTTTGGCTGATGGGGTATTTATAGAGATAGATACGTACAACCCCAGTCCTTGTCGGTCAAAGCCTCCTGTGCCACGGTGGGCAGCTCGTCCCATGAGATCAGAGGCTGCGTGCCGCCGACGGTGGTGGTAAAGCCTAGGGAGTGGTCGAGGATGAGGCTCGCCGAGTAGTACTGGATGAGAGGGTTGGTGCCGTCAAGATAGTCGTCGCAGCCAGTGCCGGTGCACACGTTGTAATCTCCATGGTAGGAGGCGGCCATGCCCACTAGTGTAGCGTCGGTGCTCTCGCTGGTCAGGACGACAACGACGTTCTCCCAGTCGTAGCGGTGTCCGATGCCCAAAAGACCCTCGAGCAGGTTGGGCTCGTCCTTGGGCATGAACCAAGAGTACATGATGGAATAGTAGTCGCCGTAGGTCTCAGCGCGGGCGTAGATCTGCCCGGTGGAGGAGCTGCAGTCCCCATCCGAATCTCCTGTAGGAGAGAGACCGGCACTTTTGAACAATACCACCGTCAGCACATGACATATACATTATAGATCATTATTTGATCATCTCGGGAACGACTTGGAAGAACGGGGGAAAATGTCATCACGCTCAACTGACCTAGTATCGCCCTCAGCATCGACAGCAGGGAAGGGCACACATCCATCGACCACATAGAGATAAGGCCACCACTTCTCCATCAGAGTACCCTCCGTGTCATCGGGTACTGTGGTGGGGAAGCCCACCACCGCATCGGAGGCGATATCGCTGCGCTTGGCCATGGGTGCAGAGCGCACCTTGGCAGGCCTCAGCCCGTTCTCGCCAGTTGGGATGAGGTTGCGCGGCGCAGAGAGGGCTGCGCAACTCGCACTCATGGCGAGTGCCGACACGGAGATCTTGGCGAGCATGATGGGCGGCGGGCACTGGATGAGTTGTCTCTTGCCTCCTTTTTTTTGAGTCAGTTGGGGACACTAAAGAGATTCCGTCATGTGGGAAGATTGGTCGACGGAAGATGCTCGACCCTTATATCTTGTACACGAGGTGGAATTTTCTGTCGGGTATTGATATCCTGATTTGTCCACCTGCGAGGCACTCGGCAGTGGTCAATGCCCTTGGCGGGTTTGATAACCACTTTGAAAATCCACACACCCCACACCACTTCTCCTCCTCCCAAGCTGAATGCTGACTTGACCGTCCGGCGGGGAACGGGGCATGGATTCCAATCTTGGCCTTCGTCGAGCATGACGAAGCGGTCACGTTTTGGCTGAGCAAGATGGGCATTGGATCCCATATTTTTGAATGCCCAAGACCTATTCGGTTCGCGCCGTTCAGCAAGTGCACGTGTCTGTACCGGTTCGCCCGAGAGATCTCGCTGGGCCGGGCCAGGGTGCCTTTTTCGGAAGGCGGGTTCTTAGTATGGGCCCTGGAGAAATTATCCCGAAATTAGGGACCTACACTGACAGAAGCTCAGGTCAATGCAAGCGGTGAACAAGGTCTAATTCGGCACCAGAACCACAGATTAGTGAGGAGGGAGAGGGGAACAAAGACGTGTACAAAATTATAGTACGCGGCCGCGTCTGCTTCTTTTGGTCTCTTCCAGAATGGACTTTTATTATTGATATATACATATGTATATTTTATTAAAAAAAAATTAAAAAAAAAAGGCAGCTCAATTGATGCAACCCATAAAACTAAGTCTTCTTTCCTTTTCCTTCAATAACAATCTATCGATGTGGAGATGACAGGAGAAGGATTAGGTAAAGACATCCCATAGTCAGCCCAGAGACATTTCTTGCTATTGAACCTTGCTGTGGACCGTTCGAGTTTCGCACTTCATTGCATCATAGAATGGGACCAGCGACCCTCAAACTGGCTCCTATTCAGCCTCCTCAAACCAAAGTCACCTCCATCTTGCAGAACTGCTATCATCTCGGTTTGTCTGGGTTCATCATGCCACACTCTTGTGCAATACAAGAAGTCGGGCTCCAGGCCGAACGACCATCAGCGTCTGATTCATGACGCACTGTTTTCTCCAAGAGAAAAAAAGAAATGTTAAGAGCAAGGGATACTCCAAGCTTGTAAAATAAAATAAACCACCAAAAAAGCACCAGGGTCACGATGCGGGGAAGACAAGGATATCGACTCGGCAGTGTACTGTAGTATACCGCACTATAAATGTACTATAGCGTCTATAGGGTGGTCTCCAGACCGGTTCAGATGATGATCAGCAACGCAGTGGAACGTAGCATTACTATGTACACTGCTACGGTAGGGTTTTCCCCGCAAAGTTCTGGCATACAGATCACAAGATCGTCCTATTATACTCCAGAGTGACAGACAAATCGGATCTGTGTAGTAAGTCTGTGAACGGCTCGTTGCGGGGTACCGTCTCAACACACACATCTTTGACGTTCTCAAAGACGACGAGTACACACGAGCGTCTTAGCCACAGTTTTCAGTAATGAACATGTTGTACGCAAGAGCTTTATGGCATGTCGCCCTGCTTTCTGGGGTGGCTCTGGCACAATGTCCAGACTACACGGACTATTCAGAAGAGCGTCACCCTCCCTACACCAATGGCACGTTCCAGCTTTCCTATATGCGGCCTGACCCAGCGTGCCGTACTTTCAACTCGTCCGATATCGAGGCCATTATTGTCGAGATGCAGAGTGTCATCACCGATCCCGACCTGTACCGGCTCTTTCAGAACGCCTATCCGAATACCCTGGACACCGCCATCAAGTGGAAGGGATACGCCGCGAATAACTCGGAGGAGGAACTCACCTTTGTGATTACGGGAGACATGTATGAATAAATGCTTCAATCTCCCGCCGTCCCGCAAAGCTCATGATGTTTTGGCTAATGAACCCTTGGTTGATGCAAACATAAAAGTAACGCCATGTGGCTTCGGGACTCAGCAAACCAGATGCAATCCTATCTTTCAGTACTAAAAGCGAATTCTTCCGCGGACAGCATTGCCTCTCTGTACCGGGGCGTGATCAATCTTCATACCCGCTACATCCTGACGGATCCATACTGCAACTCTTTCCAGCCCCCTGTCGAGTCGAACCTCTCGGCCTCGGTCAACAGCGCCGCGACAGACGACGTCGTCAAGCCGACCTACAGCAACACGAGCGTGTTCGAGTGCAAGTACGAGCTCGACAGCCTGGCGGCATTTCTCGAGGTATCCACAAACTACTACAACGCGACCCAGGACCTGGACTTCTTTGGCAAGTTTCAGTGGATCGCAGCCGTGCAGGAGGTGCTGAACACGGCCAACGCCATGATGACGCCGACGTATGGGGCCAACGGCGCCGTCCTCGACTCCCCATACACATTCGAGCGCACGACGGACCGCGCAAGCGAGACCCTGGAGAACAACGGTCTCGGCAGCCCTGTGGCTAACGGGACGGGCCTCGTGCGCTCGGCCTTCCGCCCGAGTGATGATTCCACCATCTTCCAGCTGTTTATCCCGGCCAATATGATGTTCTCGCGGTATCTCGCCTCTGCAGCCAAGATAATGGCAGCTCTTGGCGATGCTGCACCGTCTGGGCTGGCTGACGAGATGACCGCCCTGGCGGAATCGATCCGAGCTGCCGTCCAGAGATACGGCATCATCACGAACCCCGTCACGGGCACGCAGGTCTATGCGTACGAGGTTGATGGGTTTGGGAGTGTTGTGATGATGGATGATGCCAACATTCCTTCTCTGCTGTCGGCTCCTTTCTTCGGGTTCCTGGATGTCGACGACGAGGTCTACCAGAACACCAGGGCTGTCATTTTGGACCAGACAGGCACCAACGGGAACCCGTATTTCATGCACGGGCCGGTCATCAATGCTGTTGGTGGTCCGCACGACGGCCCGGGCTATGCCTGGCCAATGGCTAGCATCATGAGGATTTACACGAGTAATGATGAAGCCGAAATCACAGAAGCGCTGGGGGAAATCGTGAGCAGTACTGATGGGCTGGGCTTGATACATGAGAGCATCAACACCTTTAACCAGAGTGATTGGACCAGGCAGTGGTAAGTTCATTATCCTTGATCGACCAAGGTCACGATGGCTCATTGTATTCTAACTGATCACAAACCAGGTTTTCTTGGGCAAATGGGTTATTTGGACAAGTCATTTTGAACCTCAACGACACCAAGCCAGAGATTTTGAAGCAGAGTTACCAATCCTTCTGATAGGTTACTAAGTAATAAATTACCAAGACTCGTCTAATATTATGTACACATTTCCACCCACTCATTGATAATCATAAGTAGTGAATCCGAGGTGTTGTCGGAAACAAATAGTGCTGTCGACTGTCACGACGGAAGAATCCCGCGCGGGAATCCGAATTGGGAAAGCAACGCGCGGAATTCCCACATTGATTACAGAAGATTGACGCGCGCGATTCACAAAGCATGGATAAAGATCCCACAACATTAAAAAAGCATGCGCAAACTAAGTCCTGGCATAGGATTCTAGTGTTTCTGTTGCATTGGTCTCATGGGCTGCAAATTCGTATGGATTGCTTTGTAATTAATTCGAAGCTGGCGTATTTCACACAAGGTTTTATGAGTATATAAAGTTGATGGGTTCCCAACTTTAGCTACGAGGTGTCTCGATAAATCAGACAACACAGTCCTTCCATCTTAAGGAGAACATTTTGTAACTCTACATACTTCTTCACTTCCATAAAGTCACTATGGTCACCATTGCAATCGCAGCGGGCAATGGCCACGTCGGCAGGACCATTGCCTCGGTGCTCAAGGAGAACCCGAAGCACAAGGTCATCATCTTGTCTCGCAAAGTACGTACATTCTGCCCTAGACTACAGTCAAGCCAGATTCAAGAGAAAGAAAGAAAGAAAGAAAAAACCATCAATCTGGTAGTAATACTAGAAGCTGAGTCTGGGTTGTAATCACTAGGCCGCAGAAACCGAGGACCCCAAGGCTCCCACTTATGTTGTCGACTACAGCAACGTGGAGGCGGTCGCGGAGCTTCTGAAAAGTCATAACGTCCACACCGTCATCTCAGGCATCTTCGTTGTCATGGCCGATGCTGGTACAGCCGAGATCAATCTTGTTAATGCGGCTGTCCAGTCCGGCTCCGTGAAGCGGTTCATCTCCAGCGACTGGGGCCTCCCTCGTCCCGAGTAAGTAGCTACCTGAACACCTAATCAACTCACCATTTCACCCTTTTTAGTGTCCTGTACTGTGTCCGTGGGCTGTCTGACGCTGACTTCATTATTACTTTCTTAACAGGGATGACCCCCAGCCGTTCCGTGAAGCAACCCTCGAGGCCCTGCGCAAGACGGACCTCGAATTCACCAGCTTCCACTGCGGCTACTTCACCGACTACTTTGGATTGCCACACATCAAGAGTCATCTTATTAAGACCATCGGGAATGTTGATATCGAGCACTGTAAGGCCGCCATTCCAGGCGACGGCAACACCCTTGCGGCATTTACATACAGCTTCGACCTGGGCCGGTTTGTCGAGGCGGCGCTGGACTTGCCCGAGGGTGAGTGGCAGGAAGCTACTTATTGCTACAGTGAGAAGGTCTCGTACAACCAGATCGTCAAATGGGCAGAGGAAGCACGAGGTATGTCCCAAGAGGGGAGAAGGTATCCGGGGGAAAGAGAGAACATGATGGCTGACTCGTTCGCTCTTAATTCTAGGTCGCAAGTTTGAGGTCAGCTACGACAGCATCGAGAAGCTCAAGGCCGGGCAGATGACGGAGCTCCCTGGACACTTGCCTTCCTATAACTTCTACCCAAAGGCTTTGTTTCAGAAGCTCCTAGCCCAGTTTGGGTGGCTCATTGCTGAGGGCTTCCTTGACTTTCCTGAGGAGCGTTGCATCAACAATAAGTTCCCAGACCTCAAGACGACGACGGTCAAGGAGGTGATTGATGCGTGGAAGGGAAAATAGACATCTCTGATGTACGCCTAGGGGACATGCTCTAGTTTCTTTCCATTATTTAATCGTCTACACACATTCTCTTTGTTTCTTTACTGTCACATCGCCTTTCCAAGGCATTGACTCGTACTTTATCAGGAGAATTCATTATTGCCTGCATTATTACACCAGCAACACTGGAGACCCTAGACATGATAGACACGCCTGGATATCCCATTCGCCCCGACTCGCTTCAATGGTGTCTCTGTTTTTCCACACAGACTCCATAATCTGAAGAGCCTCATGCATGCTCCCAAACTTTGCCATCTCGCCCATGATCTCCTGAATTACGTCTCTGAAAGCGCCGGCCACGGCTTCAGAATCCGCTAGACAACCCGCGATGCAGACTGGCCAGGCCAGAGCGCGCAGTTGAGCTGCTCCGTCCTGAAAGTCCCTGTCTCTCAGGAGATTCATCAAACCAAGAATCGCTTGAACATTGTTACCAATCTCTGGGTTCAAGGGCTGCCACCCCGACACGACGACGGTGAGATAAATGCGGGCTGCGTGCTCCCACGCGTTTGTCGATAAATGAGCCTTGGGGTTGCTATAGGCTGATCGGGGGATAGGTAGGCCAAAGGGCTGTAGGCGTCGTGCATGGGAGGTCTCTGTCAATGCCGAGGCTGCCCTTTTGGCGTCCAGGTCCTTCCGCGCTTGGTCAAGACGGTGAGTGATTTTGGCTGCCCGCTCGACCATGTCTGGAACGGATAGGGAGCCATTCTTCATCGCCTCTGTTTTCCACGAGTCGAGAGTGGCGATTTCTGCAACAGCAACCAGACACCAATTTGCACAGCCGATGAACAGAGACAGGTCCAGGAACGGTGAAAGATCGTTCATCTCGTTCTCTTTCAGAATTTGATCATACCACTTCCCCAGTAGTGGAGTGCGTCCCAGAGCTGTGGCTGCCACCACTTCCATGTACAGCAGCAGGGCAGCAAAGAAGCGGAAAGCTGCCTGTTCATGCGACCAGATGACTGATTCCAAATCTCCACGAACGCGCGCCGGAAGTCCCAAGTGATCCAGCAGCGTGCCAAGGCCCACTTGAGATGTATTAATATTCTGGCCGTGGATATTGTACGATGGGCATGGGTAGCTGTCGAGGTGCTCCGTCAACATGCCGTCGAGCAAGCTCAGCGCCGGACGGAGATGCATCTCCCAGCCCTCAGACCTGCCGACAAACAAGTCAAACACCATCAGCTGCACAATACTACCCATGGCGCCAGCTCTCTCCGACACGCCGGCGGCCCCACCGTTCTTGAGCTGCAGCAGCTCCAGCTGGATGGCCTCGTAGCACTTGTCGGCAGTTTTCAGCACGCGAGCCCAGATACGGGCCTTGCAGCGCATGTGTCTGTTGGGAAGAACCTCGTTCGCCACGCTGGTGAGGAAAAAGGAACCGAGGCTTGTGGCGCAGTTGCAGGCGATCGTGTTGGTCTGGAGGAGGTGGAGAAGCCAGCCCCTGCCTGTGCCCAGCATGGGCGGTCGGTAGAAGGGGAAGACAAAAGGGAAGCAGTAGTCCAGGTAGCCCATCATGATGTGCTCGTGTGGAACTTCCTCCCGATCATCCTCCTCTGCTTGTTCTGAGCCATTGCTCAGAGGGCCAGACAGCGGGCTCAGTGGAGTGGCCATGGCGATTGTTGTTGCCTCTTGGTTCGGGAGTGTCGTATCAGTCACCATTGATAAAGAAGTAGCCGATTCATGCCTCGTCCTTGCATCGTCATCGTCGTCATCACCATCCTGGCTGCCCGAGACAGACTCCAGCGGGGGCGTCATGTTCATCATGACCGGGACGATCCGAAAATCACCCTGCCCAGCCTCACCGCCACCGCCTCCTCGCCACCCTCGTCTCCCCACCGCGCCCTCCTTGATCCGATCAGAGATCTGCCGAGCCATCTCGCGCTGCATAGCCACATCGTTCATCCAGGCCGGCTTGTGCGCGCCAACGTGGCATTTTATGTTCAGGTCGGCGCAGTTTCGGCAGGTTGGTTGTGTCCCGTCGCATTTCTTCCGGCGCAGGCGGCATGTCCAGCAAGTGTCCAATTTGAGTCGTCGAGGCATTGTGGGCGTCAATTTCAGCTTGATATTTGTCAAGGTATTGACTGAGAACGTAATTTGAAGCCTAAGTATTCATGTGTACGTGTATCATTTTTTAATTATTCTTTTTTAGAAGCTCTGTGTCGTGGCAGTAAATCATTTGGTGTTCTTTTGTGGTTTTGCCGATGTGTACGATTTGTAAGCTGAGACTTTTTTTTTTCTGTATTTAGTCCGCTATCCACGAATTGCTTCCGAATGGAGGGGATTTCGCAGGAGGGGTCTCTTTATTGGCCCATTTGGCCTGGTTGGCAGTAAGGAAGCAATCAAAAAGGGAGGGATTACAGTGCTTACAGGGAATTCCTTCAAGATGGACTACCTAGAGCACTAGAAGATATATCATCCTCGTCATCGTCAAACTCAACGACAATTATAACTACCATTCTCTCTGGTGGAGGTGGTGGTGACGCATTCTACTGAGCCAAGAATTTTCGACGTTTAGAGGATAGAATGAAACTTTTCCTCTGCGAAGAAATCGAGTTCTTGTAGAGGAGTCTCAATTAATTTTCAGACACAAATCTTCGCCCAAGTACATACGAGTAGACTGGGAGTTTACTCGAGAAGATTTTGAAAATGATTCCAACAAACAAACAAAAATAATAATAACAGCAATAACTGGCTTGAACTCCCATTCATGATGAAACACCGTTGGCCTTGTCCAACGCCTCCTTCTCCTCTGCCGTCGTCAAGCTCTTTGACGGCGCCGGGTTCAGCAGGGACTGCCCGCTGATCAGCTTGGATTTCACAACCGGGTTCAGGGTGAGGCCAAAGCCAGGCTTGTCCAGGTCCTTGGTGGTCAGGAAACCCTTGGTGGGGATGGGCTCGTCCAGGAAAAGGTCGCCAAACACTGGCAGCACACTCTTCCCGTCGGGGCTGTTGGCCAGGTACTCCTGGAAGGGCGTGTTGGGCTGGCTGATGACGAAGTGGTAGCTGTAGGGCCCGCTCGCGTGCGGCACCACGGGGATGTCGTAGGCGGCCGCCATGGCCGAGACCCTGAGCAGCTCCGTCAGCCCACCCAGCCACATGACGTCCGGCTGAATGATGTCGAGGTTGCGGCCCTCGACGAGCTTCCGGAAGCCGTAGCGGCTGTACTCGTGCTCGCCCGTGGTGAACTTGAGGGTCGGGTGGGCGCGCTTGATCTGGGCGAACCCGTCCGTGTCGTCGGGCGTCAGGCACTCCTCCCACCAGTTGATGTTGAGGTCCAGGCAGGCCTTGGCGATCTCGATCGTGTAGGGCACGTTCAGGCTCATGTAGCAGTCCACCATGAGGGGGAAGTCGGGCCCGACCGCCTCGCGGTGCTTGCGCAGGAACTCGACGTTCTTCTTGAGGCCGGCGTGCCCTTCCTCAGGACAGTACGGCAGAGGCACCTTGGCGCCCCAGAAGCCCATCTCCTTGGCGGCCGTGGGCTCAGGGCCGGTGCAGTAGAAGTTGAGGCGCTCCTTGGTGGCGCCGCCGATCAGCCTATAGACGGGCTCGTTGCGGATCTTGCCGAGCAGGTCCCAGAGGGCCAGGTCGATGACGGAGATGACAGCGATGGGCAGGCCCTTGCGGCCGTAGAACATGGAGCCCCTGTACATCTGCTCAAAGAGGAGGTTGGTGTTGCGCGGGTCGGCACCGATCAGGAACCGCTCAAAGTGCTGGTGGACCAGCCAGCACCCGGGAGGGCCGCCGAAGCCCGTCGCAAAGCCTACCGTGCCGTCGCTGGCCTCGATCTCCACTACAAAGGAGCCGAGGACGTTGATGCCCCAGCTTGTGCGAGACTTGCGGTACTGTTCCCATTGTGAGCAGGGCGTGGATATAGGTGAGTCGATGAGCCTGAAGGAAAGGGGAAAAGAAAAGGTTGAGCGTCAGTAAATATCTTAAAAGAAGGAGGGTAAGGTTATCCTCTCACCAGTGGCCTCCTTCCACGTTGTGATAATCACCACCTGCACATGGATACCATCAGCTTTTATCATCTCTTTGTTTTGAGAGGAGAGGGGGAAAGCCAGCGCGACTTACCCGAGCCAACGCCCCCAATGACATATGTCCGGATGGCCTTGATGGTAGGGAACTCTCTGACGGAAGCCATAACGATGATGATACTAGCAAGGGATGGGATGAAGTTGTAGGAATCGCAAAAACCCGGACACAAAGCAGGCGAGCAAGCAAGCAGAGTGATTGATGTCCAGGGCTGGATGGAGGCTTTATTTATGAGTTTATGTATACTCCTTTAGGGAATAACAGGATGGTCATAAGTTTGAGGGGAAGAAAAAAAAGAATGTGAATTTCCTTCTTAAGATGGAAGAGCTATGGTGTTATCATGAGATAAGTCTCCGGTATTGGATAACTCCTCGGTAGCTGGTGGTGGGGCACAACTTAGAAGCACAGAGTTTCGGGTCGTTGATGCACCGAAGAAGCCGAGATTCCTCTCAAAGTCTGGGGATTTTTTTACTCCTAACAACAGTTGTATGTATATCCCTTTGCCTTTTATTTCGATTTACACTTTGTTATGTCCATGGTAATGCCGCAGGCCTTACCCCTCGGCTGGATCACATGAACATTGAGACGAGATCCTAATGAAGAACGGAGGGTGAGAGTCTATATGTATGCTGTGGATATAAGCGGGCACATGCTTCGATCTTCGCGGCTGCAGCTGGCTGCAATCCGATTGAGAGACACCTAGGATAAGGGCTCGAGATTTGTTACCATCCATAGTATATGGCATGTGATCTGCCCTGGACCGATACCAGTCTGAGTCAAAGTCGCCGCCAGCAGAGGGCTGAAACATTGTTCCACACCCTCTCCCAACAACCTCACATGGGAGGCTGCATAGAATTCTTTGGATCTTGGCTTAACAGACAGCTTTGTGGCGGCCCCAACCCATCTTCGGCGTCTATCAGAGGAACAATATGGCTAGAAACAACGAAGACGAGCTTGGCGGAAAGGATTGCGTGGCTTGTGTGGCTTGCAGAGCGTTGCATGCCACTCCTCCGACGTGATACCGCCTAGCAGAGGCTTGCATTACCATGTTGCATACTATGATTAATGGGTTTGAGATCTAGCCAGCCTCGACAAGATTGGCGACTGTGGGTGTAACAGGGAAAGGACAGGACTGGGGAAAGGTCCAGTGTTTGCTGACAGGTGCGATAATTGAAGAGCAGGAGAGTCAAAGGCGAAAGGCGTGCTCAACCCATTCCCGTATGGTGATAAGCTCGAATTATGGTTGTCGTGGGTGTCATGGCTTTGCAGGGCGTTACATGCCACTCCTCCGATCCGGAATATTCGGCGTAATTCTTGTTGCTGAAGGGGGGGAAGCGATGTCTCCTGCGAGGGACACCAGTGGAGGGATCAATAAGCACTACTGGGTTCTGTTCCTGTTGTAGTAGTAAGTGGGAATATCCGTGTCAACTTTTCCCCTTAGATCTGAGAAGGAGGGCTGAACAAAGTGTCCGATAGGATACTCCATGAATGAAATCCACATGTGTTTGTTGCTGCTGGGTCTCGAAAGGAAGGTCGAGAGATATATCTCGGGAACAATGGTAGGAGTCATGGACCTCGAACAGGCTGTCAGATAAAAGTGAAAATGAATAAATAATATGGGGTTCGACATGGGGGGATCTCTCCGCTCGAGATCACCTGGCCCGGCTAGCACAGCAGAATCCATGTCCTCAGAGGCTCCAGGACCGAGGGACAAGCCTCTGTACCATCCAGGCCCCTGTGGTTTCCCTGTTTGCGGTCGTTCAGGCTATGCAGGCCCCCAGAAACCCCCTCCCTCCCCCGCAGCTGGACCCTCTCCTCCCCCGCACACACAGGGATTACTGCGTCCTGTGGTAGCCCCCAACGTCATGGGCCTCCCCTGCTTTCCCCCTTCTATAGCAAGAACCGTCTTGTCCCCCCTTGGCCGTTCAGGCACTAACAGCACTAATATCACAGCAGCACTAGCACCTTTTCGATGAACTCTACTAGTAAAACCCAAACCCCTACAGGCCGCTCCTTGCCTTTCGCTACGGGTTCCACTGGCCCACCACTACCTCTTCTTGTCCGCTACCGCTACTGCAGTGAGTGAGGGGGGGGGGGGGGAGAAAGACGCACAAAGAATCAGGGCAAACCCAGAGCCCCTTCCAAGGCGGACCACGTAATAAAGACCGGAGCAGCCCAAGTCCTCGAACACTCTATACAACATTACCCCGAAGCACCTCTTTTACTTCTTCTTTGCCTCTTCGTGCGCGTTGCGAATCCCACCGAGACCTGCCACCAAAGGCTGCTTGTACTGGGTTTTTTTTCCTTTTCTTTTTTTTTTTGTTACCTGTCACACTGGTTAGCAGTAGCTGGCCCCTGTCTGTTTGAGGCACCCAAAGGCACAGCCACACCACACACACCTCTCTAAACGCACACACCCTTCCTCCTTCACCCACACCGTCGCACCGCACGCTCTGGGGCCCCACCCCACACCTTTGGGTTCTTGACATCACGTCTCAAAGCCCCAGCACACACACAAGCAGATAGAACCAGATCGCAAATTCGGCAGACAATGAGAGATGGTTCATGATCGACTAGACTAGCCTGTGGGTTTAGACTGGACATTGAGGGTGGTCCTGAGCGCACCTTGATTGTGTGTCTCTCTTGAACAAGCAACTACTATCGTGGGCTCGATAGCCTTACGCCCTCCTCCTCCTCTTCCTCCTCCTTCTCCTCCACACGCCCCTCCTCCTCCTCAAAGAGGTACCCACGTCTCCAGCGCCAGCTGTCATGTCCTCCCCTGTGCAGTCCTCAATCGTGGCCCAGGGGGTCTCACCACCTGCATCGACCGTCAATGTCAAGGTACAGCCGGACGGGGAGGCCACCAGTCCGGACGAAGATGGCGGTGGACAGAGGGCCAGCGGAGATGAGGCAGCCAGCGACGACGACGACCCTGTAGGAGAGGCTGCCAATAGGAACGGCAAGCGAAAACGACCAATCTCCGTTTCGTACGTGTTTGTCCTAATTTGGGCCCTTGCTGCGAATCAACATTATATCCTTCCTCCTCCCCCCCCCCCCTGAGCCCTTGTTTTTCCCCCAGACTTTTTTTTTCCCCCTCCAGCGACCCGGATCTATCCCTCTTTCTGTCACTATCCAGCTTGTCCCTATCTGTCCCTTCGTCTTCTCAAGTTTCCTTGGTCTTTAGCTCGGAACTTTTCAACTCGTTGTTATGCTACATATTCGCTTGCTGAATCTTATCCTTTCCTCCCGTCGAACTAATATTCTCCTTCTTCTCCCCTGCCTTTGATAATTTCTTGTTCGGCACATGAGCCATGTCACATCATTTGTCTTGGTCGTTGACTTGCTGTTGCTCTTTTGTATCATCATCACCTCGAATTTCATGTCTTCACCCTGTGCTGAAACTACACCGCCGCCGCCCCTCGAAGAGGAGACTATCGAGGTGGATACTCGTGCCGCGGCAACTTCGCCCGAGCCCGAATCCAAGAAGAGAAGAGTTGCTGACGAGATTTCCATTCCAAGGTGTGAGCTATGTAAGCAGAGAAAGGTGCGGCTATATCATTCCATTTTTTGGTTCTATTCTTTTTCTCTTCTTTCTTGCCTCTATCTCTTACTCGTGATGCTCTCTCTCTCTCTCTCTCCCTCCCCTAGTTTAGGTGGTGGGAGACACGTGCGAGATGATGATCTAGACAAGGTCTTCAGCTAACATGAGGTGTAAAAAAAAACTCTAGGTGAAATGCGACCGCGGGCAGCCCTCTTGCGGCTGGTGCAGTCGCAATGGCCAGTTATGCGAATACAAAGAGCGCAAGAAGCCTGGTCTGCGCGCCGGGTACGGGCGTGAGCTCGAGCAGAGGCTCGACAAGCTCGAGGAGATCCTGCGTGCGCACTCCGAGATCATCCAGGCGACCTTCACTGCAGCCCACTCTGGCGCCCCTGCCGGGCTCATCTCACACCATCCACCCCCCTCTAGCCTTCGAGGGAGCAACGCGAGCCTCCCCAGTGACCACGGCACGCCGCGCGAAGCTCCGCCTTCGATCTTCGGCAGAGCGGACTCGGTGCGGACGAACCAGGCCCAGGCAGAGACGGCCCTGTTCCTCCAGAAACCCTCTACGTATCCGCCCGCCACCCAGGCCATGGACTTTGGGATCCCACCCCCAACGCCCACCCTGCATGATGGCATGTCCTCTGCTGTCAACATGTCCAGTCTGTCCCCCACAAACCACAGCCACATCTCTGGAATCTCAGGAGGATCATCTTCAGCAGCAGCAGCAGCAGCAGCAGCGGGCATGGCCAGCGTCGCAGCGCAGGAGTATTATGGTACCAATAATGGTGCTGCTCCAATGCCCTCTCCGACCGTGAACCTCTCGCACTCGCAAAATCAAGGCTTATCTGCGGATCAGGATCTGCCACCTTACGATCTGCTATATGCCCTAGTAGACCTTTATTTCAAGCACATCAACACGTGGTGTCCAATATTACATCGAAAGACAACTCTGGATTCGCTCTTTGGGCCCTCGATGATAGAAGAAACAGACAAGATCCTGCTCCACGCCATCGTGGCCACCACCTTGCGATACTCGACAGACGCCAGACTGACCGAGGAGAGGAGGAGGCACTATCATGCTATATCAAAGCAGCAGGTGCTGCTCTATGGCATGGAGAGCTCGTCGGTCAAGTCCCTGCAAGCGCTCGTCATCCTCTCCCTTGATCTCTGCGGTGACAGCAATGGGCCGCCCGGCTGGAACATCATGGCGCTCATCACTCGGTCTGTCGTGCAGCTCGGTCTGGCTGTCGAGTCGAGCTCCTTCAGCGTCAGCCCTAATTTCACCTCCATATACACACTGCGTGCCATGATCCTGCCCGAGCCCAAAGATTTCATTGAGGAAGAAAGCCGGCGGCGCCTTTTCTGGATGATCTATCTCCTAGACCGGTACGCGACCATCGCGACAGCTTTCGAGTTTGCCCTGGACGATCGTGAGATCGACCGCACCCTGCCCTGCCGCGATGATCTGTGGATGAAGAACCAAAAGGTCGAAACCCGCTGGTTCAGCGATCACCAGAATGGCATGCAACATGAGCCACACAACTGTGACTCGCCCGAATTCAAAATGGACAACCCCCAAAACCTAGGTGCCTTCTCCTACTACATCGAAATACTGGGCATCCTTACCAAAATACATAACTTCCTCAAACAGCCCGTCGATATCTCCGCCCTCTCCGACGTGGAGCAGTGGCAGCTACGCTACAAGGAGCTCGACAACACACTCACGTCCTGGAAGTTTGGGCTCCCGGGTGAGTTCGGCAACATGGCGAAGCTCTTCCAGCCCGGCAGCGCCAAGCAGCTCAACTGCGGCTGGGTGATGCTGCATGCCACTTACCACACGGCCGTGATCCGGCTTCACTCCTCCGCTGCGTACCCTACCACCCGCTCCCCGATTTTTCATCCTTCCTACAGCGCAAGCCAGCGCTGCCACGGCGCCGTCGAGAACATCCAGGCCCTTGGCGAGTTTGTCGCGACCAATGGCTTGCTCTCCAAGCTCGGCCCGCCCTTTGCCTTTACTTTGTGGGTCGCGGCGCGGCTCTTGCTCGTTCACGGCAGCACGGTTGAGCACAAGCTTTCTCCGCAGCTGCCCTTCTTCGTCGACTGCCTGCGCGAGATGGGACGGTACTGGCCCGTGGCAGCGCGGTATTGTAGCCTGCTCGAGCGTGTGCTCGACGAGTACCGCGAGGCTGAGAGGCAAGGAGGGTCAGGGATGCCGGGCGAGAACGGTTCGACGCCGGGACCGCAACCGACGAGCGTAAAGATCCTGGCTGATATGCGACGGACGGCCTTTGACCTGGACTTCCTCATTAGCCGGCAGCCGAGGCACGTCCCAGGTCCCGCTGGGCAGGGCATCACGGGCTCCACCCCTGGTCCCTCTGGCGCCACGATGGGTGGTGGTGCTGGCGGCGGCGGCGGTGGCGTCAGCGGATTCTCGGGGAGAAACACCAGATACCCCAGCGTCACGCCAGCCAGAACGCCGCAACCCAACGATCTGGAATATGTCGACATCTTTGACTTCTTCAATGTCCCACGCCTGCCTTTCGGGGCGCCGGCAGATGGTGGTAGTGGGAGCATGTCTGCTGAGAACGGGAACGGGTCTGCTTCTGGAGCTGGCAGGGACGGCAGCGCATCTGGCAGCAGCATGCCTCTCGAGGCCAATGGAAATGCTAATGAGTTTAACATTACTGATTTTATGGTGGATGCCAACAGAGACTGGTTGTTCAAGCAGGACGGGGCCAAGTTCCTCGCCTGAGCCAGACTGGAAGCGTTGGAACGAGGCATCTGGTTGCTGGCAGTGAAAAGGGGAAGAAAGACCAGCCCGGTCTTTGATGATGGTCAAGATGCATATCCATAGCGTGTCAGCATAATGATCTTATCACCACCGTATTTGTCATTGGATGGCGCCTCCCCGTGATTCGATGTGTGCGAAGATATGCAAAGCTTCACTTATCTTCTCCCTTTTCTTTTTGCTGCTGAGCTTCCCTTCCACTTCTCAAACGTCATCGCCGAAGCTCGAGGTGGGTCAGACAAAGAGCAGGAAGGTGCGAACCGTGCAATGGAATAAATGCAAGAGCAGCCTGTTGGTGGAGATAGTGCCTGGACAGCTCCTTCCTTGGATTTACCAGGCAAATGATGCAACTGAAAAGTGCCTTCCTCCTCTCGTTGGAGAAGAAAAATTCTGTTCTCTCACCTCCCCGCCCACAACTACTGCAGCCTTACATTTCTCTTCCCATTCTCCAGCCCTTCGGACTGGCGGCTCTCCACGGTTCCGACATCTCTGCTCAAGGCACCAGCTTGTCAAACGCGACTTACCCAGCACTTGTGACAATCTTGTTGTCTCGAGCAGAGAACCCCGTCAAGATGCCCGAAGCCACAGCCAAACCGAGTTTGAGTAAGTGCTAGAAGCATTGTCAACCACAAGATCGTGTGCTAACCAAGAAATTCCACACAGGGGTCCTCCCCCCCCCCCCCAACCACGCGTTTCCACAACTATTCTTTGCCTTCACGCCGCCCTGCAGCCAGAACTGCATGGATAACCAATTCGGCGTCAAGGGTCTCAGCTCAGGTCAAGGATTCTTGCCCCAAGACGACGTGTCCAAGTCAATCTTACCTCGAGCCATTGTCACTTCCGTTGGTAGCGTTCTGGAGGAGTACGATGTGGACAGGTACATGAGCTATCACTACGAGGACCCTGCGCTTCACGAGGCCGTGCTGAAGGCCGCAATGCCCATCAATCGGGTTTTCCTTTTCTGTCCTCCATGCGTTCAGACTGTGACAACTGCGGTGTCCATGTGCCAAAACCAGGATAGCGTGCTTTTTGAGTGGCGCGTTCGAGTTGAGTAAGTATCAGCGCTACCCAGTCAGAATGAAAGAGACCTGTGGCTCACCATCTCGTCGTCATTGAATAGCCACCGTCTCGGCTGCAAGTGCTGTCCCGACACGACCAACGCTCTGGCACGCATTGAGATGATCGCGGACACGATCGCGGATGTGAAGTCAGGCAACCACTGGACCAAGTCCCGCACAGCCGAGACGAACTGGATGGAATCCATGGATCACGCCTGGCTGGAGCAGATTCTGTACAACGAGGGGTCGAGGATGCTTCCAATGGCCTTTCGGATGCCTCCTTGTCCAAAGACGGCTCATCGTCGACGGATACCAAACTGGACACCAGCCCCGCCCATGACGATACGGGTATCCGTCGGATGCTCACCTTCAACGGTATGGCACGGTCCAAGGCGGCTGCTGTGATCCTTGCCGACGTGGATCATGCAGGCTGGATTATTGACTCGGCTCCTTTCCCTGCTATTAGCCGGCAGCCTCGCACCGGCGACATGTACTCCATGAGAAGCTTCGTTACAGGCGTAGCTCACCGTAGCTTCGCCGGAACGTTCTCGACCAAGGACGCCGGAAGGAGACGCCGGGAAGAGTCCCCGCCACCCGTCTCATAGGAGAACAAGCGCAACCTTCGTTCCCGCAAGTGAGGGAGTCATCTGGCTGGGGGTGTACATATCTGGAACGTACCAGATAGGCTGGACGTGATACAGTAAAGACCTGTATGAGAGGGATATGAGAAATCGCTACTCAAGGAATGGCAGATATGTACACTAATAACCCAAAAATTGAGACTGATAGCAAATCACAAGTTCACGATTGTACTGATATACGAACGTCGGATCAGGTCATACTTCCCGCTGGCTGACATTCAAGTCCTCTCACTCTCACAACCTTTCCAAAGCACCTCTCGCCCTTGTCCTCTTGATTCGATACAAAACACTGATGTTAAAGACATGCTGCCGGCAAGAGTACCATCCTCTTTGCGAGCATCTGTGTTAAGCACCAAGAGTTGATGGAGGGACGTTGCCTCGCTCTTAGATATCCCGAGCTCGGACCCACCAAGGGAGGCCCCTGGCCCTAGTCTGCTGCAGGGTTCCCCACGATCGGTGCTGTTGATCGACGAGGGGTTGAATGAGCCTCTCCTTGTAGACTCTCATCTGAGAAGGTAGGGAGAATACTTGATAGCAGAGGTGACCACATCATACTTCTTCTGAGCCGTGTTTTGGTCTGTTCTTGATAACCATGCTCTGGTCCTTTACCGTTTCCCTCAGGACAATATTCGACCCATCTTGACATCTTGTCAATATTCTTCTCGAGCTCTCCTTTGCCATTCTCGACCACACGTTCAAGTCCACGAGGTCCTTGTCTTGGTTGGGAGGGCAAACGACAGACGCCTTGAACCACCCCCGCCGCCGCCAGAACTTAGGAATACGACGACGAAGGCAATTCTAAATCGGTAGATCGATACTGGCGTTCAGATAGAATGGCTCCCACGAATCTCCTAGCCGGCAAGACGGCCATCATCACAGGTGGCACGACCGGCATAGGCCGTGCCATCTGTCTCGAATTCCTCCGGCAGGGCTGCAACGTCGCCGTGAACCACCTAGACCTAGAGAAGGACAAGCCGCACCTGGACTCCCTCCTCGCAGAGGCCGCCCAGCTCAAGTCCTCCGCAGCAGCAGGGCAGACCGTCGGCAGCGTCGCCCACCTCCCAGGCGACGTGACGGACCCAGAGACGGGCACCAAGCTCGTCGCCTTCGCGCTCGAGACCTTCTCGACAAGGCGGCTGGACGTCTGCGTGAGTAACGCGGGCATCTGCACGTTCGCCGAGTTCCTGGACCTCCCCGCGGACCTGTACAGCCGCACGGTACGGACGAACCTCGACGGGGCCTTTTACGTGGTGCAGGCCGCGGCGCGCCAGATGGCGCTGCACCAGTCACCCCCCGGCGGCTCCGTCATCGGCATCTCCTCCATCAGCGCGCTCGTCGGCGGCGGCGGGCAGACACACTACACCCCTACCAAGGCCGGCATCCTGTCGCTGATGCAGAGCACCGCCGTGGCGCTGGGCAGGTACGGGGTGCGGTGCAACGCGCTGCTGCCGGGAACCATCAGGACGCAGCTCAACGACGAGGACCTGGCGGACGAGGCGAAGCGGACGTATATGGAAGGGAGGATACCGCTGGGCAGGACGGGCGAGGGGCGGGACCTGGCGGGGCCGGCTGTGTTCTTGGCCTGTGAGGAGCTGAGCGGGTATGTGACGGGGGCGCAGCTCCTGGTGGACGGCGGGGCGTTTGTGAATTTCCAGTAGCGACAGCTAGGGGGGGAATAAATTGAGCATGTGTAACGATTTCGGAGGACAATATGGCTGTGATGCTATGCAGTGCTCGTTCAAGTTTGACTTCA
Organism: Cryphonectria naterciae; assembly: GCA_014850475.1. Classification (NCBI taxonomy): domain Eukaryota; kingdom Fungi; phylum Ascomycota; class Sordariomycetes; order Diaporthales; family Cryphonectriaceae; genus Cryphonectria; species Cryphonectria naterciae. The sequence goes on from JACWST010000084.1 coordinate 60,309, forward strand.
AGAAAAAGAGGAAACCGAGAATGGCTCATCATGGCTATCATCACGTAACAGTGGTGAGTTTTTCGGCCAAACCTGGCACGCGCCCGAATACCTTCCAACGACAATACTCGGCACCAAGCCAAGTCAATCAAGCCTTTGCAGCAGAGCTGCTACTTGGAATTTGAACATGCAATAGACATAGTTACTTTACACAGCATTGTTACTTTACAACACATGATCACGACACGTAAAAAAAATTAATAAAAAACATATTTGTGTGATGGAAGTGACGCAAAGGCGCTTCTATTTGTCTTTGAGATTGTTACGTACAAAAGGCAATGACAATATTTACGAAAGAATCTAAAAATAACCTCTAGGTCGTGCCAAACCCGGAGATTGTCGCCACTCCTGCTGTTTATGTCACCCTTTCTTTTTTGCTTCTTTAAGAAGGATAGTACTTGGAGAGGATACTCTCGTAGGCCACATAAGCAACACCAGAAGGAGGCTCAAAGGCGTAGATATAAGTGTTGCCCCACCAAGGGCCAGCACCCCACCACAGAGCACCCAGCCAGACGTCGCTGTTGTCGGAGAGGTAGTCGAGCATGCCGGTGACGGCGGTCTCGCAGTCGGTGTTGACGCCGCCGGCGAACTCGCCGATGATACCGAGCTTACCGTTCTCCTTGAGCCAGCTGGTGGCGGCCTCGACGCGGTTCTGGCCGATGGTGGTGTTGACGCAGGTGGACGAGGTCCCGGAGCCGTCGCTGTCGAGGTACTGGTGCATCTCGTAGACGAGCAGGTCGTCGACGGTGTCGGTGATGTTGGCCATGTAGTCGCTGTTGCCCGAGGTGGTCCAGGTCCAGGCACCCGTGTACGAGGTGCCCTCGACAAAGATGTACTGGGTGGTGGCGCCGGCGGCGCGGATGGCGGAGACGCAGGCCTGCATGAGGTCGGCGGTTTGGGTGTCGGTGGTCATGTCGTGGGGCTCGTTGTTGCAGTCGAAGACGACATTGGCGTTGTCGGCGAACTCGGTGGCCAGGTTGGTCCAGAAGGTCGAGAAGTCGGACGTGGACGAGATGATGGTGCCGTCGTAGCGCGCGTAGTTGTGCGGGTCCAGCACCGCGTAGCTGCCGGCGTCGGTGATGTACTCGACCACGCTGGTCAGATTGGCCAGGTAGTCGGCATCCAGCGTCGCCGTCATCGTACCCTGGGCCAGGCGCTCCATGAGGAAGGGGATCCGGAACATGTTCATGCCGTTGTCGATAAGCACCTGGATGGCAGACGTGTTGGGGAAGATGTAGTCCGTGTTCCAGACACCAGGGATATCGCCCGTGCCGAACTCAGCACCAGACTCGCTGGCACCGAAGAACTTGAAGCCGCTGGAGCTGGAGCTGCTGCTGCTGCTGCTGCTGCTGCTAGTCGAGGCCGCGGAGGAGGTGGCCACGCTGCTGCTGCTGGCAGCGGCGGCGGCAGCGGCACTCGAGGAGCTGGAGGTGGCGGCGGCGGCGGCAGCAGCAGCAGAAGAAGAAGAGCTGACAGCACTGCTGCTGGTGGTGGCAGCAACAACAGGAGCAGCGCTCGAGCTAGTCGGGAGGCTCACATCGGAGGAACTGCTGGGAGACTTGCTCTTGCAATTCCGACGCTGGACTCCAGGCGCCGCCAGAGCAGAGGCCGCGAAACCAGCCGCGAGCAGGGAAGTAGAAACACGCATAATGAATGGATGCGTGGGTCTTTCTGCGAAGAAGAAAAAGAGAAGAAGAAAAAAGGAATGTAGATGTATGGAGTGGGTTTGAGTTGGTGAGACGAGGACAGCAAGTCGAAGGCCTTCCAGTGAAACCCACCACCCCTCGCAGGAGGAAACTCACTTTATATTAGAATCTCCATCTTCACAGGTTCGATCCCATAAGACGACCAAGTCTAGGTTGATGGTGGGGGGGGGGGGGTTGCTTGTATCGTGCCAGGCATCCCCTCTAGGGGCGCACCCCAACTCCCTGCCATCATGTTCAATCTAGAAGACCGTATGCGAGTGGCGGAAAATTCAACAAAGTGGAATCATCACCCTTTGTTCTGCTTTCCTTTTCTTCCTTCTATTATTCCCTAAATGATCAATTTGACGGGCGTGTTTTGAAACCTCACCCAATCCTCCTTAGCGGGCGTCAATTTGAAACGTCGGTTGGGCGGTTTTGGTGGAGACTGTTTATTGTGAGAACGTGCTAAGATCTCCTGAAGTCCCTAGCAGCCAAGGAGGTTCTAGATGGCTCTGTTCATTACGTAGAATATTAAGCGAGGCTCCTGTATGTGATGGTGAGGATGATGGTGATGGATGATGGGGCATTCAAGGAACTCGTTGCCGCCAAATATGCCCCTAGACGATTGCCCTAAAGGGGAGGCGGGGGTGAATGATTGAAAATTTCAAGGGGACAAACATTCCCACAACCTCATTGCAAAGAACTTGCGAACAGGTAATTCCTCTGGCAATCAATACATGCATAATAGACAACATTGCACATTTATAGGACAAAGTTGATTTGACGTCTGTAGTAAAAAGAAAGAAAAAAATTGAAAAAAAAACTGTAATATGGCGCTGAGGGCAAGTTTTCATCCTACCACTGATCAAGATACATGTCAGCCATCATCACGATCCACAAAAGAAGGGTCATGGATAGACCTTTCATAGAAATACTCGTCTTTCCGTCTCATCTCGATCTTTCCCAAGATGGAGGAGACTCCCATCGAAACATCCGATGACAAGCACCTGACCTCTTCGTCTATCCCGATCGAAACGACCCGTCAGAAATAAACGAGGGGGCTCCTTGTTGCGACAACCCTTGGAAGCCCCCATGTCCTTGAATGCTGTATATTGCATGTACATGCAATGTAGAATTTCACGCAGACAAGCAGTGTTTGGCAGAGTTGAAGATGTTCTTGTTCGAACGGCACCAAATTCTCCGCCCGAATCACTGCAATGCACTCGTGTGTGGAGGATGGAACGCATGCCAAATGTTGTTTTCGACTTTGCTAGAAATTCGGGGGGGTATAGTCAATAGGACCACCATTTCGCCAGCCTTTGCCCTTCAACCCCCGCCACGCGATTAGAGCTGTACACAACACCATCACCCCCACCCCCAGTCCCCCATTAAATAGCGCAAATGCTCGCATGCAGGTCCCAAATCATTCCACGTTTGAATAATACATAGCAATGCACAGAAGAACTCCACCAGCTTGCTTTTCCCACGCACAACTCAGTTTCCAGCGGCTGCGCCATTCTCGGCCGTAGCCACCTTTCGGGCTCCCTTGTCCTGATCAGTCTCTGTGTCTTTGGATCCCGTGCTCTTTTCGTCCTTCTTTCGGTTATTGAGCAAAAGGGCTCTGAAATCTGCATTGCTTTTCTTCACAGGCTGGGCAGGTCCGGCGCCGTTCGGGGCCGGCTGTGAAGAAGAGCTTTCGCCCTCCTTTTTCACCTCGTCGCTGGACTTGCTCGCCTTGTTGATCACGCCCGTGAAGCCGCCCCTGCCCTTGGTCTTGGCCCCCAGCATCGGTCGCCGGATCATAGTTGAAGGTGGCGGCATCATGGTGGTCTTCTTGCCCGAGGGCGCCGCTGCTGCTGGCGGCTTCTGGTCGATACGGTCGACCCGTGTCTCGCCCTTCTCCTGAAACAGCTCACCTACGGATCCCGTCTTGAGCTTTCGCCCCTGCACCTCCAAGCCGTCTAGCGACAGCTGGGCCTTGCCGGCCGTTGCCGCGTCGATGAACTCGAGTATTGCACCCCCGTGGTCTGGTCGCAGTGTGAGTTTCGAAAGCTGTCCGTAGGGCTCCACCACAAGCCGCACCCGCGCATCGTTCATCGTGTCGGGGAGGCCCATGATGGCAAATGTCCGCCCCGTTTCGCCCTGGGTTGGTCTGCCCTTGCCATCCTCGCGGTCCGGCATGACCTCGTCACCCTCCTCGTCAAGCGGGCCGCTCGGGGCAGGAGACGGCGATGCTGATAGGCCGGTTCTCGAGACGGGCTTGAAGTTGACTGGCTTAGACTTCTCCACGTTCAGAATCTGGGTCTGGAATTTGATCTTGTCCAGTTCGGCGATCGCAGTCTCGGCCTGCTCCTTAGTCTCGAATGCGACGAATGCGCTTCCTCGGCTCTTCCCAGCCATGTCTGAGAGTATGCGAACACGCTCCACCTTCCCGTATTTCTCAAACAAGGCCTTCATATCGGCCTCAGTGGCTTCTTGTGGCACGCTAGTGACGTGGACCTCACGGCCTTCCTCAATTGCACCCTCGCGCTGCTTTTTGGCACCAGGGTTGGAGAACTTGGCCCCGAGCTTGAACTTGCCCTCCAATAGCTTGCCGTCGAGTTGTGTAGCTTTTGCGGCTGCCTCTGCGTTGCGGAACGAGACATAACAGAAGCGCCGGTGTGTGTTGAACTTGAGGCTTGGCCACCGTATCGAAAAGATCTCGCCACACCCCTTGAACAGATTGCGGATGTAGTGCTCGTCAGCATGTGGGGGATAGTTGGTCACGAAGAGGGTAACGCCGGTGGCAGGGGCTACCGTGATCTGAGTCTGACCAAAATATTTGCCATTCCTGAGGAGTGCAGATTGTGCTTGGTCGGGTGTATCGAACTCGATCAGACACACGACGGACTTGCCGTCATCTTCGTGTTTGTAGTCGATGTTCTTGATGTGGCCGTAATCGCGGAAATATTGCCGGACCTTGGTCTTCGTAGCGTCGCCCGGTAGACTCGACACATAGATTGAGGTGTTCTCCCGATCCCGCTTCTGACGCTGCTGCTCGGCTGCTGCCTCCGACTTGACGCGCTTGCTGGAACCCTCGGCGTCCTCGGCAGGGTCGTCATCGCGCACCCTCTTCCTCGAGGACGCATCGTCCCCATCCTGCGTCACCTCCTGAGCGGCAGCTGCTTGGCTCTGCTCCTGGTACTGTGCCATCTGCGCCTCATAGGCAGCTGCCTGCTCTTCCTGCCTGCGTTTCGCCACCATCTTGATGCCCTTGTGAACGGTGTCGCTGGCGCGACGCACTGTCTCTGGCGGCTCATAATCGTTGCAGTGTTGCAAGTAGACCTCGAACACCTTCTCAGGCCAGTCGATCGTTGACCGGCTTACAGCGCGGGCAAGGACACTGGTGGCCAGGCTGGGTATATGCAGCTGCTTGGAAGCCTTGTTGGCCGGTGTCGGGCTTCTGACACTTCGTCCCTTGTACGTTGAGAAAATGGCCATCTCCCACATATAGTAAGAGAGCCAGAAGTTGTAACTGTCAGCATAGATGGACTTCTTGGCCAGGTCGTTCCAGAACTGGCGGGCAACCTCGATAGCACCCCCCGTCTCAGTGAGGTACTGAAGATGGATGCGCTGCAGGCGAAAATTGGGGTCGCCCTTGTAATCCTTGCCGTAGAGGCGCTGCCCCCAGATGTCGACGTCCTCTAAGGCTGCTGTCAAGCCGATCTCGGCAACGTCGGAATCCTCATCCGTCGCGTTGGCGTTCATAGCCCGACGCTTCAGGAAGCCGCACCAGGCTGCATACATGTCAATCACACCAGTCATGCCGTCCCTGTCGAGCTGACCGCTGGCGGTGGCAGCATGCTTGATGCGCTCGATGTTATCGTAAGACAGGCCAGATTCCTCGGCGGCCAGTATGTAGCGTGCCCAGAGCGTGCCAGACCACGGGCAGTGGGAAACGGCGCGCTGCAGGGTGTCGAGCAGGTTCGGTAGGAAGCGGCCAAGGTCCGGGATGCTAGCCTGGCCCGTGCTCGCAACGGTATGCAGAGACGACAGCCAGACGACAAAGTCGGTCCAGACGCTTTCTTCTCTCGAGAACAAGCCAGTCAGTGCACGGGAGAAAAGACCGAGGCAGATCTCCACCAGCAGCCCCTGCATGCTCGCGCCCTTCCTGTTCTGCCTCATCTCCCAGTCCAGATACTCAAGTATGGCGGCCTTCTCTTCTCCCGTCTTCTCCTCGTGCTGCGCCTTCAGGATCTTCAGCTCGAACGCCTCCCGTTCGTCCCAGATCTTGCGGGCGTCTCGGGCAGATGTCGTGATCTCTCGCATCGTACTCTCGTAGGCGGGCCGGTTGTACTCGGACAGGAAGGTGGAAAACATCTGGGAGGTGTCGTCCCAGGTCTTGTGCGGGGTGAGGAGGCGGTTTCGAAAGAGATGGGTGATGCGTCGCAGGCCTTCGTTAGTCCGCGATGTCGACAGCAGCTCCATCTCGAGGGAGATCCACTTGTTCCACAGCTCATGGCTGTCGCCCAGGCGGTACCGCGTAGCCTCGTAGCCCTGCTGCCATAGGCTCAAGGCGGCATCGAGAGAGAAGAGATCGCGGGCGACCATGCTTTCTTCGTGGGACAGACCCTGGCCGCTGGCGTTGCGGGAGTAGCACTCGAGGTACAGGGACCAAAAGTACTCGCAGTAGGCAGTCCATAACCTGATGCTGCCAAACTCGGCATTGATGGCCTGTTTGTAGCGCTCGATGATTTCGACACGGCCGTTGAGGCCCCTCCCCTGGATGCGACTCTCCTCCTCGATAAAGCTCAGCCATGCGTCCTCGCCGAGGGGGGGCGCGTGGTTGTTAGCCATGGTCGCGACCGCGCAGCAGCTGGCCGGGTCGCGAGGGATGGCGCAATCGACAGATTGGATCACAACTCGAGTCGTAGGGACGTTGGGGAAAGAAGAGGGGGGGGGGGGGAGAAGATGAAAAAGTTCTTGTCGTGTCGCTGTCCTGCGCGCGCAGCCCAGCCGCAAAGGAGTGCGTGCAGACGCGACAAGGTTCGATCTCGGCTCGGAGGGGAAAACGGTAGCCGCGTGCTTCCCACTCGCCCTTTGGTCTCACGACGGGGCGGCGCGCAGACGAGACGAGAGAAGATGGCGTTGGTCGGTTATCGTCCGGCTCTGGCCTTGCTCTCAGCCTCAACCTGCAGGAGCGGGTGTGCGGTTGTCGGTGGAGCCTTGGATGGTGGTGGTGGTGTCCGGCGGCCTCTCTTCCTGACCCTCCTCTCCTACGTCGCAAAGGAAAACCGGAGATGATGGTGCTGGAAGGAATGGCACCATCTGAGAAGGACAAAGGCGAACGCGGGTGTGGTCGAGGGGTTTCTCAAAAGGAGCGCTGTGAGGTGGGACAATAAAGGAAGTCCGACACGAAAGTGCCCAGTGCCAAGGGCGAAGAAGAAAAAAAATACGAGGAGTAGTTGATGGAGACCGCGACCAAAGGTGAATTTGACTCTCTGGCTCTCTCTCTGTGGCCGACGAAGAAAGAGAGACCTGGACCTGGGCTTTGAGGCAGGGTCGGATAAAGGCTGTAGGGATTCCCCAGGACCATACCTAGCGCGCCTAGGTACCACCGTAGGGCACGCTAAACACCCCAGATGCCACTGCCAGCACTGCACTGTACCCTGGCACTGTCACTGACGCTGTCACTTCACGCTGCCTGTGCACGGCCACTGCCAGTGCCCACACTGCCCACCCGCGGGCCTGTAATGGACAGGCTTGTAATGGCCCAGTCATCTCGGAAGCCGTCACCGAGCTTGTGCCCGGGCCCAATTAATCCGTACTTACTCGGGAAGACACACACACACGCACACATTAAGCGACAGAGGGGAGAGAGTCATGGGCTGGCTGCAAGAGGATGATGGGGAGGGGAGTCGTGATATTTGGCTGTCAATTTTGTTTGGTTCTGCCTGTGCCCCCCCCCCCCTTTTCCTTTCTTTTTCCTTGTTTTTCTTTCCATCCTTCCTTTTTTTTTATTGCCGAGTGAGACCAGCCAGGTTCTAGAAGATTTCAAGTGGCATGCATGGTATGACATCAGTATTCTAAAATCTGCCCTCCTTGTCTCTAGCAGAGCTGAAAATAGAAAGACTTTTCTCCGGGGAAGAAAAGAAAAAGATACCTCGTAACTTTGTGCTACAGTGTAACCATTCTAAAGGGGATTAGGTATATTTTGAATTACTCCGAAGCACTTGGAGAACGAGAACGGCAGAGAAACAAGGCGTGGCCTGTGGGGTTTCTCAGCTGTGTGCGCTATGTGCTATGTGTGCTGTGTGCTGTGTTTTGCCCTGAGCTTACGGCAAGCAGGAGGACGAGAGGCTGCAGTCCCCTAAGCCAATAATATTACCGTGGCGTGCTGAGGTAGGGGGCCCTGCACTGGGGGGTGTGGTCAGGGTGTGATCAGGTGTGGGTGGAGACTATGACGTCATGCTTGCCTAGAAGTCCAAGGAGGTCCAGAGGGGAAAAAAGCCATGCAGCTACAGAATGGTCTTTTGAACTTCTAGACCGGGCTGAAATCCTGACCCTCTCTGCATTTCCATGTCAGACTCGTATTGCCTTCTCTAGCAGCATCTCACACAGCACCGACCGTGATACAAACGATGCAAGCCATTACTGATGTGTTTGGCTTTTTTTTTGAATTTTTTTCTTCTTATTTTCCCGTTTTTGGGGGGGGGGGGGTTTTTTCTTCCTCAGAGGATCGGAAAGATGGGGGGAAGGACCAACGGGAAGGAGGGAGGGGGAACCCAAGGGTCCAATGGTAGCTGACAAATGCTGCAGGCTGCCCTGCTTGGTCTGCTGTAGGTACGTACCAGGGTGTCCCGGACCTCTCCATCTCGTTCGACCGTGGCTGGGCAACACGGACACGGACAATGCCCGCCATCTCGAGGTTGCAGTTGTCTTATTCCCGTGGCTTTCTTTCTCTTGGCATACAAAGAGGCTGCCACCCCCAAAGACTGACCTTGCCAGCGTGCCGTGTTACCCGGAGCCTGCAGTCCCTCTGTCCATGCATTTCTGCACCTGCTGAAGAGCCACCCAGAACGGAGCTCGTCCGGGCTCTTGGGCGACAAGGAGGGGGGTGGACGGATTTCCAAACGCAGGTCCCAGCAGAAGGAGAAAGGGGAACACATGACGGCCTCAATATCCTCTTTGAAAAAACACCCCTCCCTGCCTTCCCCCCTCCACCCTTCTCCTTTTTCCTCAAGACCAAGCGTTATCAGTTGAAGAAGTAAAGAAAGTAGCTGACCGTTATTCATCAGCATTAGTCGCCCAGGCCCAGACCCCCCCAAAGCCCCTTGCAGCGCACATCCAGAGGAGCCGCCCTCCGATCCGGCGCCAGGCCATTCTAGATCGGGCCGCCAACCTTATTGTGCGGAATGACGTGGTCCTGCACACTGCGCAGCTCATGATACCTTCGATCGACCTTATACCAGAACGGGCGACAAGTCTACGGCCGCAGTGTGGATCATCTTATATCAACCCTCACCGTCAGTCTCGGAGGCCTGGAAGGGGGACAGGCCGGGGGGGGGGGGGAGAACACGTCCCCTGAATATCATTTTCCCTTTTGGCAACCCAAGTAGGGATGGTTCACAGCCCGGTCCTTACAATACTTTTCAAATTGGTTCCCGTGCCCGCCGCCACAGGGTTCTCTATCGGCGCAGGCCGCTGTCGATCGGAACTCTATCTTGGCCAGGTCTCTCGTGCCAATCGGCGCCAGCTCATTTGATACCATGACAACTGCCCGAGACAAGATGTTGCAAGTGGCTGTGAGTCGGCCCGCAGACCTCACGCCTACGCCTATTCGAAAGGGCAGCTTGCACAAAGGGCAGCTCTGCACAGGAATAGTGGTCTGGGCCGCTTAGAAAATGAGACGTGTGTGCACGCCGGAGAAGACGTGTAAATTTCCGATTCAATGTCTGGTCACTCTGCTTCAGTAGCAGTGGAAGCCCTTCAGTTAGAAAAAGATTTTAAACAAAAAAAAAAAAAGAAAAAAATACAAAGTCTCCTCAATGCTAGACATCCTAGGTCCTATGTAGTCAAACAGTCATCTCGAGGTTGATGTAGAATGACTTTGACTGGTATTGGCAGACAGGAAGATCCTCAGTATTCCTCACTGCCAGAGATTGAGCACAGTCTACTTACCTAGATGATAGCTACAAAACGTTGGGTAAATATATATTTCAGATATTTTGATCGAGAGATGGCAAATATCGCCGTATTTACCACAGACTTCTCACAATTTCGAGAGGCCGTCAAGTGGTAGCATTCGCCGTTGGTCAATGGAGGTGGTAAGTGGCAAGATCCAGAGATGTCGAGGCATGAAGAGCTCAACCCAGAGGTCGAACAGATATCTCTCCATAGAATTTAACATTATAAGCTTCGATAAGACTTAACCATTTCAGAGACAACTTTCTGTATAAGGAGACAATATCTTTAGGGGTAGAGTGACTTGTTGAAAGGCATCAAGTTCAGTAGGGCCACAATCATTGAGCTTCAACCTAGCTTGTCTTACTTGTCTGATGCTCATATACCATCAGCAGTAAGACTTCACAAACATTCTGACAACTTGTGAAAGCAATGACAATAGTAATTATGAATTAAGACAAAAGGAATTTCCGCACAAATGTCAAAATCCCCATCCATTCAGCCTCACCGCCCCCCCATCTGTCTGGCCTCTGGCAACACTACACTAAGCTCCAGGGCCCCTAGTATGTCCCTTTGTGTATTTCTGGTCATTCCGGCCCGTTCCAATCATTTCCCTTTCCCTTTTTGAGACCCCTGCTGGCCAGAGCTGTTGTTGTTGGTCTGGCTAGTTGTCGCGGCTTGGAAGTTGGCCTCCCAGTTGTGAAGATACTGTAGCTGAGAAGCCTGTCGATGTGGGGTCTTCTGGCCCAGCTTCTGTCTCTCATAGGCTGAATCATGGCTCAGATAGGTGTCCAAGCTGTCAATGTACGGCAGCTGACCGAGATTATCTCGTGTCACAGATGAAGTGCTCCTCTGAGCTTGCTGAGACTTCCTGATGGCCAGAGCAGAGGTTAGTTCTGAGCTCATCAAATCTCAAAAGCCGTTAGTTCGCAGAGGTACTTCTCAAGCTTGGCCATAAACACACTTTTTGTGATGGGAGTCCGTCATTTTGGAAGAAGATGCGGGCAGTGCTTCTAATGTTAGTATCTAGAAGGGGCTTACGCCTAAGCTTGGCTGAGGATGTCAATTTGAGGATATCCATGGATGGCTGCACCTACCTCAGATTAATATATCCCAAACAGAGTCCTTATTGAGGAATTCTGCCCTCCTTGCAACACAATTACAAGCCCTTGTAAAGGGCTTCGGATGTGTTTTGCATTGAACCTTCCGTCACCCTTTCATAATGGTATGGAGCCACGAAGGGAACCTGACCCTCTTCTCCCTGTCTATAGCCCTTTGGGTATCCTATCGTTATGCATAAATTGTACGGCATACAGGATTCTGCCTAGAACCACCCTGGGTCAAATTGTACAGGTAAGCTACCATGCTCCCTGTGAAGTAGGTTGCGCATGTCAAATGACCCATCATCAAGGGCTTTGGGGCCTGAGACTTTCCAGAGTAATGACTGACTCCTTTTCCATAGGTGCTCCTCGATCCCTAACTCAATACTACATTGAAACGCCCCTCCAGTCATGAACTATCTGGATAAGTTTTGTCACTGAAAGGCAGCGAGATGATCAATGCTGTTGATGAGCAGCCACTGCAGACAGCCAAGGCAAAGGTCTGAGGCAAGGTACAATATGGGGTTGTCTCAGACAACTGCCATAAACGTGAGGCTCTAGTTTATGAATGAATCTATGATTGGTATGATTTGGACACATGAGAAATTCACTCTTCCTGATCTCAGGTAAATAGAATCCTCTTGCAAGCAGCTTGGTGTTACCATGTCTGAAGGAAGGCACAAAGATATAAATGATTTCAAGTGGAAGATGTTTTGTTATTTGAAAGTAGATGAGATCTAGAGCTGCCATGTGTAGTCGACGTGATTTCTTTTTTTTTTTTCTTCTTCCTTTTTGTCTTAAGGAATATCAACGAGTGTAACGAGTTTGTCCAAATCCACAGTCACAGCCATTGCAAGATATTTATCGGAGCATATATCTGATGTTGATAGAAGAAAAAAATCATCATTAGACTCTTGTTGAAGTCAAGCTTTGGGGAAAGATTTCAAGGAAACAAAATCATAGTGAACTCAAGAATGCCATGCTACGGGCCCGAGGTCAGACGGCCTCTCAATGGGCGTGCCCAGGCAATCACCTCCAACCTCCGTAATATCCCCGAACGCATTTGGCCCAAACGCAGTTTGCAGAAGTGAGGCACCCATCTCGTTTTCCGCGCCGCTTGTGAACATGGCATCTTGTCCCACAAAGTGTTGGTCAAAGCTTTGGGATTCGGAATACTCATCTGAGGTCCAGCGTCCGAGGCCAGTTGTGGCACCTTGGCTGGGCCAGGACACTGTCTGGACTTCCTGGACTTTGGGTGCGTTGTTCCCGACAGCCTCCCCAGCTGCAGTCCTGCTCCATTTGTGAACTCGAGTGAGATGGGCCCGGAGGTTGTCTACGCGGCGCGCGGAGAATGTCGCCTTGCACTCCGGGACCAGGCAAGGGAGCTTCTCGTCGGTCTTATGAGTCCTCATGTGCCTCTGAAGATGAGATCGCCAGTTTTTTTTGTTGGACCCCTTTGGTTTGTGATTGCAGCCGGGCCATGGACATTTGTCAATGCCTTGCTTGAGATTTACATTCTGCGTTCTAGATTCCACGAGGGTCGATTGCTGACTTGTAAGTTCCATGATGGTCGGTTCCTGCCTTGTTCGCAACGCGAAGTTCTGTGCGTAGGTTTTTGCTTCTGCTGCTGCTGCACCAGGGTTGTTCTCGAGCGACTGCATACTGACAGAATCAAATTGTGCGTGGCCGATAAATTGACCGCCTCCGAAATGATTGGCAATGTTGTTGACTTCTTGCGAAGGGAGGTTGAGGCGAAGAGGCGACGGAACAGGGGAAGCTTCTGGATGGATGAAAGCGTATTGAGACATGAGAGAAACAAGAGCGCTTTGCCCTGGTTCGCCATGGTGTGGATATGTAACAGGCGTGGGGGGTATCAAAAAGTTGGTTCCGAAGCCAGAGCCCTGTATTGTTGCTTGTCCAGCTTCACTGAGTTGAGTCACAAGCTGTTCCATGATTGCATCGTTCGCCTGCTGCATGTCCAAGGTCATGACCGATGCCCTGTGGTCTGTATTTTGGCCGTAGCTCAGCCCGTGGGCGTCGTGAAAAGTGACAGATGATTGCTGCGGCGACATGAGCCGTGGCGAAGCAACCATTGGCAGTTTCTCGAGTGGCGATTCCTCGAACAACGTCGTGTCACGGGATACAGCTGTCCACGGAGGCTGGCTCCCAGGTGTCATGAGAGAAGTGGAGGAGCCTGTATAGGTCCTCTGAGGACTGAACAGCGAGGGCTCACCCGTGGAACTTTTTGGCAGCTCAAAGATGTTGGATTGCCGGGACTTCGAAGTGCATATTCTCTTCAACTCCGGGAATGACGTCCGAATAGGAAGGGGAGCTTGGGAGGTATCTTCCAGTTGGAACAGTTCACCGAAATTGGGCATTTCAGACGGAGGTGGTGGACTTGCGTCCATCTCGTGCGTGCCCCTTGATGAGTGTTGGCTGCCCTCTCCCGGTTCATCGCCGCCTTCCCTAGAATCGATTGGGCTTCCCTTGCCGGAAAGCGATGACTCAGAGCCAGAGTATTGCGAATGCTTCCGCTTACCGATGGAAGTCTTACCGATGGTAGACCTCAACCAGTGTTTTACTGAGGTGGATCGTCTCTTAAAATCGTGACGCTTGCAAGATTTGCATCCGGGACTTCGACATTCCACCTCGCCGGTGGCGACATAGTCACAAACTTTGAGGTGGTATATCATAGCCAAGGGGGAAGGGAATCTCTCCTTGCACTTGTACATGCGACACTTTCGCTGTTCTTCATCAGAGAATGGCAGTTCCAAGTTGGGGCCGTGAGTTTCCAACAGCTCAAATGTCACCGCAACTATCACGCGCGCTGAGAGTGACCCCTGCGTGACGCTATGTTTCTTGTACCTGGAAATTGGTCAGCTGATACTCTAGATCAGCCGATACCAGCCAGGTAGACTCACGGGCAGAATTCATCGTGGTTTGATGACGCTGATGATGATGGTGTTGATGACGATGATGATACTGTTGATGATGACCGGGAGTGTGCAAAGAATCTCTCAGAGCAAGGCTTGCTTGCATTTTGCGTGGGGATACTCATCGTGCTTCTTTCGAACCTTGATTCGATTGAGGCGATCTGTAACCCAAAGAACTTGTGATGAGGTGGGGTTTGCTGGCCCATTGACATAGAAACCGAAAAGGCACGGCAGGATATAAATAATTTTTGACCTCTTTCATGGCAGAGCTGACCGACTATGATCCGTTCCCACACGCCCTTCGATGTTTGAGCCCTTCTTCGAACTACTCCCTTCCCCGGAGTATCGGAACCAGGCATGTGAAAAACGAGGCAACTAGAAAACACCAAGATCATGGCCATTTTATTGAGGTTACTCCCTGGGCGCCCTTCGTGCGATCTCGAAGCCGAACATCCCGACACAATTCTCACGCCGAGCATTGAATCGGCCGTGACGTTGTATCCCATAGCGTGGGCATCTGTTTTCGTGTTTCGGCATGACAGTGACTGATTGGTCTTTTGTGCATATGGCTGGGTTGTCCGTCCAGAAATGTCAGGCGACAACAAGGCAACGAGGGCTAACAGGTGTCAGTATGTGACATTTCTGCCCGATTCCTTTGCAAAGGTGTTTTCTATTTTTAGAAAAAGGGATCTCGGAAGCACAGATCTCAGCTGTGCAGGGATAATATATGTCTTGATAGAAGGTTGTGTAGGAAGGGCTCATCATGTGTCAAGACTGCGTCCCTTACAGGGACAGGTCTCATACCTCCAGTATAGATGATGACAAGGCGACAACTCTGTAGCTACAGGCCTATGCATGTTAGGGTACTGCTGACGCTGAAGGATCAGTGTGCCGAGATCGGGGTTGAAACATAGTTGCCTTTGAAGAACGTGGATGACAGCAAATACCTTTTTGCTTGGGCTTGAGGGGGGGGGGGGTTGAATATAGATGGGTAGAGAAAGTGGCTTCAAACAAAACTTTCCGAAAGGAGTTCTGAAGAAAAGTTCGTGAGGCCATGGCCAACAATTATATACTCTATTGTAAAGGAATCGCCCCCATTCTTATGCTCAGCTGCGGCTGGGCACCTAAGATGCTCTTCGTCTATATAAATCGGGCTCAAGCATGATATTGCTGGTAGTTACCTCCATTGAGGCTGTCAATCTATCCAGAATTTTAAGAAGTTGGGGCTTCTCCCTCCAGCTGGTGGGGCGGTGTAGTAGAAGAAAGGCTGTGCTATAGCTGGCTGGGTGTACCTGGGCGTATCGAGCTCCAGAAAGTACACCGTGCCTGACAGCACACTAGATGAGCTACAGTGATGACTGCTTCTGTCAATATCAGGCAATTAGAAGTCTGCCATGCTGTCTTCAAGGAAGGAAGTGATGATCCGTGGGGGTGGTGGCTTGCCCATGCTGATTAGCTGTGAATATCATGTTGAAAGTTTTGCTGTCACTGTAAACATGGAATGTTCCCCAATGCTTCTGGCCCCCATATATCATCTTTCGACCTCCAACTGCGGACCCCACAAGCTGAACTCTTTCTGGGGCTTAATCTGCTCCCAAAGACATAGGAGGGTTCTGTGACAATAATATCCGCCTGGTCTATGTCTTGCGACTCTGTCGAGACGGACATCTGCCAGACGTGTCGCCTACACTGTTGTAGGCATGTCTTGAACCCCTCCTCTGGTCGCAGGTCTTGTTTGGATTCGGAGAAACCCCTCCTCTCACTATCAGCTTTCGAGTCAGCATAAGAGCGGGCCAAAGGCTATCTTGTGATCTTTGGTGCCAGTGATAAGGCAAAGGACTAATGTGTTTGTTTGCCTTGGGCATGAATGCCTTCGGCTATGCTAGAAGGAGATGATGAGTGCGCAAACTGATGTCATGGGCATCGTAGCAAAGCTAGCATTCACACGCCCGGAACTAGTGATTTCATCTGCAGAAGCCTGCATAATGGCTCACATCTGTGCTTAGCTGCTTTGGCCAGGTGAGCACGACCAGCCACCGAGATTACGGATGCGATATCGAGGTCGAAGAAGGGTTCTCCCATCAGAGCCAGCATTTGAGAGTTTGCCTGACTTACTCGGGAAAGAAATCTGGGGGTTTTCGTTCTCTTCATCGAAAGGGCCCTTGACCCCAAAAGGATCAGTGCTCGGAGCCCTTCTTTCGTGGGAGAGTCCAATGAAACGATCAAAATGGCATCCACTAGGTCCCACTCTCCAAAGCCTTATTGTCAATTCCTCGATCCCGATTGCGCAACGTTTCGGGACAATGGGAGACTCTCACCCGCGCACACTGCCACGGCCAGGCTCAACGCCCCGTCAAACCGCGAAGAAGCCGATGAAGTACCCCGCATGCGCCTCCCCGGCAGCGCTCCATCCGGCCCGTCCCTCCGTGGGCCCCATTGACCTTCATGGGATGGGCCAGCCGAAGGCATTCAATGCAGGACAACGTGTGCGCGCCTGCTTACACGAACATATGCCCCGAGTGGCGTTGTCGATGATGAGGTAAGGAGGACTGTGTAAGTACCTAGGGTTAGGGCGGCGATCTTATCTTATCATCTTTGCCTGATTCCCACGCTGACTCAAGCCTGTTCCTTTCCTCTAACAAAATAAGCAAGGACTTCTTATAAATTAATAATCCTCCGCATACTTTCAGTACCTTTGTGGACAAACTGTCTCATCAGAGATTCTCGAAGCGCGATGGCTCACTAGTGTAAGGACCCTGTTCTCCGAGGTTCTTTTCTCGAGGTTCTCAGCGCCAGAAGATGACAGGTGTTTTGCTTCTCCCTTTCTTTTTATTATTCTTATTTTTCGTTCTTCAATTTTTTATACAAAAACTTTTCCCACTCTGGCGGGGAGCATGGGCAAGGAAAAGAGGTGTGAACGGCCGTGCACCTCGAGAGAGTGCCACTGCATTGTATTTTCTGTGTGGCCAAGAACAGTATATGGTATGAAGCACGCACGCCCAAGCATATCATCTCGACACGGCTATCCAAAGTCTTGGCTAACGCGTTGTTGTCCCTTGCTCTGGGCACGTGATGCTCAAGAGAACAGAAGTGCACCTCCAGGATCTAAGGGAAAATGGTGTGCCGCCAACACTACGCAGCCGACCGACCTTGCTTACGGCCCGGACCTAGTGAGGATGGCTCAAGTCTCCGGCAGTTGGTGTTGAAGAAAATGCAGTTCTGCCTAGAAACTTGACTTACTCCAGATCGGCTCTCTGCTTGGGAAGGCGAGGAGGGGTGTGCTGCTCTTGGCCGGATGTCCTTGCTTCATCAGTCATGTTGTTGGCCAGTTCATCTAAGGACACAAAGACGAGGTTGCCTTGCTTTCCATCGTCATTTGCTTCATCCGGCAGTTTCACGATCATCCACCAATGGGAGCATGGAACAACAACGCTGATGAGCCCACCCGCGTTTTGCATGTTGCAGGGCCCCAATTCAAAGCCTAAGTGTAGGTCTTGGGGCACATGGTGTGCGAACATATAGAAGGCAGAAGTACGAAATGCAGGGGAATTTTCCAGTATGTTACCCAATTGGAGGCATCTTTTGAAATTTGAGAGCCTGAAAGAGGTGAATCAAGAAGCTCGGCATCATTCAGAAAAGAAAGGCTCAATTTTAGGAGGTGGTATCAAGAAAATAAAATAAACCCGCTTCATAGTGGGCCTATATATGGTCGATAGCTGACAAAAACCTGGCCGACCAGAACGAACGTGCCAGCAGGGCGTTACAGTCCGCGCCAGGAGATAGTTCCTCGCATCTTCTTCCCCTTTCACATCCTCAGGCCGGCCCATTGGACGGGCCAACTCCATCGAGTCTGGCCCCCCTTGACTCTGCCTTCTGACCAATCCAATGTCGAAAGAGAGTAAGTCCATCGCGCCAAATAGTCTATATCATGATCGTGTCTATGATGCCTTTATGCTATTCGTCGATGAGGGCTGACCAATCCGTGTGTGGTATGTCAAGCCCTTCATCTGCTGATGTGCTGCATTTTGTGGAGACTCTGTTTGTGTCATCTCTGTTGTTGTTTGTTTTGCATCCGGTTCTTGTTTTAAAAGTCGGATTGGTTTCTCAGCCAACGACGACACCCATGGCAAGGCCGCCATCGTCAGCGATGGACACATCAGGCTCATTCAACAGCTTCTTGGCAACGACCTCCTGGCCCTTAAGAGGGGCCGGGTCCAGGATGCCGCTCTTGCGGTCCATCTCGCGCTTGATGCCGTGCCTGACAGCATCCAGCACGGTATGGACGGTAGCGCGGGGCGTGTAGGCAGGCACAGTACCGTCCTGGTACACGCCCGTCTTGACGAGGATGGAGTACCACTCCTCCTTGCTCTTGGCATCCATGGCATTGGTGCCGCGGATGTCGCTCTCGGGCGTGTCGCCGACAAAGTAGACGGTGCGCGGCGGCTTGCCGTCCACGAGGCCGTGCTGGTTCGCACGCCACTGCTGCAGCAGGCGCGTGGCAAACTCAAAGGTGCTGACCTGCGGCTTGCCAAAGGCGTGCGTCTTGAGCTTCTTGCCGCCCGTGACGCTCTCGAAGGTGTGCTCCACGATGGACCGCAGAGCGCCCATGCCGAGCCGGGGGTACTCATGGCTGGCGGACCAGATGACGTCGTTGTGGCTGAAGTAGATGGGCGGGCACTCCTCGAACGTGTCGGAGCGGGTCTCGAGACGGCCGCCCTTGGAGCAGGCGATGTCGATGATGATCTGGAGGTCCGAGGCCCAGTCGCGCGAGTCGGCGAACACGAAGATGGCCTCGATGACAATGTCTGACATGGCGCCGCGCTCGAGCAGGTTGCGCGAGTTGGCGAGGTCGACCGCTGACATCTTGCGGAACGGCGCGGTGTGGTGGTTCGCCTTGAGGATGTCACCTGGTGTGATGACATCCCTGAAGCCGTAGGCCTCGGCGACCTCACGGCATTTCTCACCTTCACCGCCGACAACAAGCACCGTGCGGTACTTGCTGGCCATCTCCCGCATGGGGGTGTGGCCGCAGATGAACTGGCCAGGGCTGACCTCGAGCTCTAGTTGTTTGGAGAGGTCGCGGCAGCGCTCCTCTTCTGACTTGCCACCACCATTGGTCAAGAAGATGTAGGGTCTGCACCAGAACAACAAAAGACTGTTAGTAATTGGCCTTTCTTTCCAATAAAACAAAATCATCTTGTTTAATTGGTGGAACTAGACGCGAAATCTGAACTTACACCCTGACACCATATTCGTTCTCGCCGTTGAGCTCTTTCATGGCGTCAATAGCCTCCGGGATGGGCGAGCCACCACGGATCAGCACACCGTCAATGTCGAAAGCAAAGGCAAAGTCGTCGGCCACGGCAGGGTCGAGACTTGGTGTTGTCGGCCCGGTGAGCGGCGTGGACAAGCTCGCAGGGGTAGCATCGCCAGACTCTGTGAGGGCAGGCGCCTCGTTGGAGTCAGAGTCTGGTGAGGTTCCCTCTTCGAGGTCTGCAAGCTCCTTGATGTCCTTGTCGACCTGGGTACGGGCGACCTTGAAGCCCTCGGCAAAGCTGGACGCAGACTGGGTCCGCAGAGGGGGACCAGGTCTCTGGAGGTGCTGGGCCATGTTTGTCGATGAAGTGTGGGCGAGAGTCTGGGGAAAAAGATGGGGAACACGGGGAAAGAACAAGGCGGAGGAGGAGAGAGGTCGTGGTATGAAAAGGAAAAGAAAACAGAACGGGTTTGAGGTACCTGATCAAGCCAAGTTCGAAAGAAAAGATGGGACCTTTACGGATACTTATACAATCGAGGACTCGTAGGCGCTGGGAAGATTGACGGGGAGGACGTTGTACTTCAGGATGGCTCAACCCGGCAGCTCTGGCCTCGAAGAGACCAAAAATTAAAAGGACAATGTTGTACATTGTACACTCAAGTTCAATCAATTGTGGGACTGTCGGTATGACGGAGGCGTGTACCAAGAGCTATGTACATACCCACACTGTAGTATATACTATGGTACAAGACGCGACGGGTCTATTGCCCACACTGCCTCATTAGTAAAAGATACGTATTCCAAATGGAGTTTGACGGGTCTGAACCTAGTCGCCAACATCATGATGGCACCCATGGTTAAATCTAGATTTATTGTCCTATGACGAGGTGCTATCCATGCGGGATATAATCAAACCCCCCACAATACTTCGCCTCAGCATCTCGGCGGTTCTGACATAAATAAAGAAAACGACACCCCCCCCCCCTCCTTCTGAACTCTGAATAAGATAGGGGATGGTAAATAAGATAAGCTCTGCACGTCAGACGACTTCCAGGAAGGCCCGACTAGGTAGACCAAGGGTTGATTGTTCATATCTTTGCACGATTTATGCGAGACAAAGTATGGTTTTTTCGGGTTTAGTGCGGCTGAGGAGATTTTCATGAACCTGGGTGCCAAGGTGTGAGGGGACCAACTAGAGTAGGCTTGATTCAGTCGTTTCCGTCCGGAAGATGTCGCCATTCGTTCACCTGCACACGGATTCAGAGCAGTCCAGGCGCTGAGCGAATTGCCTGACAACGTGGATGATCATAGACCCAGGTGAGGTGGCGTCAGAAAAGACAAGAAAACAACAAACCTGAAAGCCAGCCAGAAAAAACCACAAGAAAACCCCAAGAAAAGCCTAAAAATACTCTCCCCCCCCCCCCTACGGCTCTTTGCAACCATCTGTAGTGTATTTTCGATGATGATCGCGAAAACTACCGAGCCCAGCCACACAATCCAGGAACCCGCTCGACAACGTGCGTCTCTAACGGTTTGACGTCTTGCACTGGATTGGTCCAGTAGATAGTGATCGTGCCGGTGCGATTGGCTGCCAGAGGAAATCCTATATGCTCTATGACGAGCTGGCTGTCATTCCCACCACCTACACCACCCTCCATCACATGCATCCTCTTGCGAATGCTCGTATGACAGGTCGTCACGGTCGTGTCCGTGCTGCAACGACTTTCCTTGGAAAAGTGCGAGAATTGAAATGTGCGCCCACAGGCAATATGCAGGAATGATCACTTTGGGAAATGCCGGCAACGGACGACACAAGAGCATGCCGGAAAATATGACGTCAGTGCGGAGCCGGACGGTGGATGGGTCAGTGTCCACATCGGCAAGTGGATGGTCCTTGCACCACGCTCGACCCGTCTCCGGGCAGGCCGTGTGTTCCAGCGATCAACCCCGTTATGGGCCCCTTCCTTGACGGATTTTTGTGCGGCACGCTTCGCAAGGCGCGGCAGGGCAGTCGGATGTTGTCTCGGCAAGTTGACCTTCCTTCGCTTTCGGGGAGGCCTGCAGTGTGTCGACACTTGGCTGTCATACCCCGCGTGTGCGAGTAAGGCCTTGAAGATCCCATCATCGCCAGAGAAAACCATGGGATCACACGCAGTGGGCCCGCAGTTGTGACACAGCCTGTTGAGATTGCATGTGAATATGCAGGTGTGTCCGAACATGGTAGTCGGATGGAGCGATAACTGTTGCATGCTGGCAACAAGAAAATGCCCATGCCCACGGTAGCCGCTTGTCCGCTTGCTGACCTGTAATCCGCCGGCTGCAAGTTGCATTGATCCGCTTGGCTTGCGCATAGTGCTGACATGTTCTGTCCGCCCGGTCGAGGATCATCAATGTCGCCATCTAGTCGGTGTACCCTTTGGTTGTGAAAGGAAGAAGCCCGGCATGTGTCTTGACATTCGAGGTCATAACCATGGAAGAGCTTTCGCTGAAGTTCCCGACAAGCCGGCTCTCTGCTGAAGCTCCCAACTCGAGGCTCGGGCGACGCCCGCCGTCTAGGAACCAAACCCTGTGAGCTCTTCTCGGACTTTGAGACATGCCCAAACAGACAACCTGGTGAATTGTACAGTTTAGTATCACACGTGTGCTGGGCGACTCCATTTCCCCATGGGCTTTGATGCAGGTCAGGTTTCGCTGAGACCCGCATGGTGACGACATCCCCATAATTCACGGGCAAATACGTAGCCAAAGGCCGGAACGCCAAATGCCCCGCTCTGCACGAGGACCCCGTACCACCTGAAGATCCGTGCGAATGCCCCCAAGTGTGAAGGCCGTTCTTTGCCGTTCGATCCACACATGTATGTTGGCAAACGAATAATTTTGCCCGATTGATCGCGTCTGCACCCAGGTTGATGTGGCCTTGCGGAAAAGAAAATGCACCCAGGGTCCAGGGGTCCTGATAGACGGATCAGCGTCGGAAATTTTCGCCAAGATGGTCGGAATCAACTTTGTACGGAATGTTGCATGTGCATAGTACACAGTAAAGGAGGGGTTGACCGAGGACGTGCAAGGGATTATCACACCCTCCAACCTGTGACACCCCTGGTAATGGCGCGAGTCAAGGCCCCGATTCCAAGATTCTTCCTGGACCCACCCCTCCTCTGCGATACGTTGTCCTGATGATCTCCTGAGGGGGAGGGAGGGGGATATCCACCTCCACTTCGCTGGTGGATCCGTGCATCCGGGGGAACAACAGGCGTGGAAGTGGCAGGAGTTTGGGTCCAACGGACTTCACTGGGCGGGCAATCGGCGCCAGGACCACGAACGGTTGTCGGGCGGGCGAGCACAACACCGCCCTTCGTTGAGGTTGCCATCGGCGCGGCGGTGCCCCCTTCTCGGTCTCACTGGTTGAAAGTGAAACTTCCCCAGATGCACGTCGCCTTGAACCCGGCTCCGTCGGCCACACGTCGGCGCTGATCTCGCTCCACCAGTGCCTCCTCAATGCTCATTCCGACGGGAAACCTGCGTGGTACCTTTCGATTCACACGTAACCAGCCAGTCCGGCCAGTGGTTACATCTGCTTGCCCTGACCCGACGGGCGCTGGGTTGGTGCTGCTGCTAACGCCGCCGCCGATGACAATGGTACCCCACCACTCGCGAGTAGCGGATGCATGTTTGGAATAGATCATGTAGTGTTCGGCTGAGGTGAGCACATCCCGGACGTGGGAGATGGAACCACGAGCTGTGCGGTAGACGTGGACATGCTTGAGGTCCTCCAGAGTCACACGTCCGCCGTCTGTGTGTGAGACATGGCCTCGGCGTGGACTTGAAGACCCGTCATCCTCGTTCTGTTGCTGTGCAGGTGCTTGGCGGTGCGCCCGCGACCGAGCCAGGGAGCTTCCGTGAGGGGCGCATTGGAGAACGCTCGTAATATCGAATTTGTTGTCCGTGTCGACCACGACAACTGCCTTGTTGTGAGGGGGAGTGATGAGGGTGGCCACCAATAAATATATCAGAGGCAGCTGCCTTCCAGACAGGGCCAACCGAGCGGACTGAGTCACCCTATGATGACGAGTCACAAGCTTGTCAAGACCCTGGATAGGGTAGGTCTTGACCTTGGCCGCCAATGGAGCAGATAAGGCGTGACTGTTGCTCGTCGGAGCAAAATCGGCTGAGGGAGAACGGGGTGACGTTGAATTGAGGCTCGTGCGGAGTGCTCTGAGGATCTGAGACTAGACGATCAGCATACCTAAAAATTTCATGTGGTGCTCTTCAGCCTCAAAAGAAGCGTGCCAATGGCTGTTCGTGGGCAGTGACCGCAGCACAAGGTTGGGGTTTGGAGCTTGAGGAGCAGGGGCTGACGACTACCAGTCCTTATCGCCGATAAGCCACGGCAGCTTTTTGAGGCCTTCGTGGGGAAATGCTTGGGCACAGCATGATGCTCCAAACATCTGCGGCAGGCCAACCAACAAAAAGCATAGTGGATTAAGAAACAGCCAAGGCAAACTGTATGTGATCTTCATACCTCGTCAAGATTTGTCTCCTCAATTTCGCTAAGCATTCGTCGACCCGTTGTTGCCTCAGCCATCTTGGTTTGACTCTGGCCTCCGGAAAATGACGCCTCCGTGTCACAGCTTTCCAGCTTCTCAGTTGCCGCTGCAGATTCAGATCAACCTCGATGGGAAGAAACGCAAGACCGAAAAGGGTAAAGATGTCGACCTCAGGGCTTGTGAGCTGTTGAGTCTGTTGCAGTACAGCTGCCAGGTCGACCACCCCAACCAGCGAGACGGACGCGTACGGTGCTACCCAGTAGAGAGATGGTTCAGGAGGTGAGGACTTGCCGCCCAGAGATCTCATGCAACAAAGCTTGATGGGATTGTGATGACCAGTGGAGCCCGTCAATGGGAAGAGATAAAATGTTGAGGTGGAAGAATCTGGCTAACTAGTCATGCTCAGATGTAATGACAAAAAGGGCATTTTTATGGTCGAGACAACGGCCTGGGAAGGCCAGGCAACCCCCACCGCCACACCGATAGACGCTCAAGCTAAGCACAAGACCACAACCCACTGGCATGATGGCAACAAGACGGATTATTTCCCTTCAAGCTGAGCATCGCCAATTGACTGGTTGTATTTTTTTTATTTTTTTCTTGGTGCGTTTTCCCTTGAATTCACGGGTCGGTTGTCACAAACATATTCGCTTTCATGAGAAGCAGCAGCGAACACGAGATATGGGTGCAGAGTCGAGGTCACCTGAGCCTTGAGTATGATCCTTTTGGCTTGGGAAGAATAGCAATTTCGAATCGAGAGGCACCTTCGAAATGGTAGGATCTGGACTCCGCACATGCTGGGTCGAGGGAAGGCACAGCAATGACTAGGTCATCCACCAGGAAGTGTCTATTACTTTCCAAGAGCCCTCCCTTCCATGGGTTGTCTTTGATCTATACAAAGAAAACACAGCCAGACCCAGCTCCAAGGATGCCGCCATCTCCGACTCGTCTTCCTCAAACGAGTCATCACCGCAACCTACGATCGCTCCAAGGCTGGGGTGTCATCAATGTGTCAGGTCACATAGGGCAGGCAGAGAAATACGCGAGGCAAGACCTGTCGGTGCCAGTGGAGGGGTGGAAAATATGGAATGGGATCCAGAGAATCAATCCATTGCCACGGCGCGATATCACTGTAGCGTGTCAACAGTGACGCAGACAGACTGGAGCAGCCTGCAGAACAAGACCACACTCACACTGCACATACTCGCTTAGATCAGGGAATCAATCGTTCGGCGAAAGTGAACCATCACACCCTCGAAGCTCTTCATATGAACCAATGTCATTGCCTCCCTCGTCTATGCGTATCGAAACACCCGCCCCGGGTACCCAGACTCTATGCACCGCACTGGACATCCCACCCCTTCGTCCCAGCATACACAAAAGCCCATGTGCCACGCATTTTCCCTTCCGCTGATGGCCAACTTATTCCTCCACGTTCTTTAACCCTGTCGGGATGCGCGCTCTTCCTCAAGAGTCTTGTAGTAGTTGTCGCGGGCGTGCGTGCGCGGCATGTGGAAGCCGTACCTGTGTAATGATTGTTAGATCTTGCCGCCGTATTGAAAGTTCCGCAGTTCGCTCGCTCAATCCGAGAATATCGTACCAGAAAAAGTTGCCCATAGCAAAGCCGAGTCCTATGCCAGCAATTAGCTCGAGTTCGTCATAGCCCGCATTGCCAGTCCACCACCCAAACAGCGCAGCTCCTAGCCGCAACTCCTGTGCATCAATCGAAGAGGCTACGTACCCAGCGCAATACCGAGATCAGTGATGAGGCCCCGACGGAGCATCTGCAGCCGGAAGAGAACAAGGTCAGCTCATCTGCACTCCTTCACGTCATTCTTTGGACGCCCCCTTCTCCCGAGAGCAATTGGGCATCCCCCGGACCAGCCGACAAGGTGAAACGTACGCCAACGATCGGTTGAACTGCCATAATGTCTGATTTTGAGGTTTTTGGGAGGTCGGGAGTGGAGATTTCGTGGCCGTCGAGAACTTCACAGGGTCGTTGTCGTCAAAAGAAAATGACCTGATGTTTCCTTTCGAAGGAGCTTGACCTGCCCAGGGAAGAGCGAATCACGTGGCGCGGAAAGGTGGATTATGTCAGCAGCGTTGCCGGCCCTGCCCCGGCTAGGATGGAGAAGCTCCAGAACTTTTTGATGCCTTCGTCGATTGATTGTCACCCCAGCTTGACTTTGCGAGGCTCACCAAATGTCAAGGCTACACTCAAAATGAGCCTACACCTCCCATCAAGGAGGGTTCTCGGGACCGGTATGAGCATACACAATACCACACACACACACACCCACCCCCTTCATCTAGGATCAAAAATCAACTGACCATACTCAGCTCCGACGACCCTCAAAACCCTCCGCCCAACGATCCTCACACCCACCGCCGCCTCATCGATCCCGCGCAGTCTCGTGCTCGTCCCCTCTCAGACCCGTCATGCCACCAATAGACATAGCAAGCGTATTACACACGCCTCCCGCGGCCTCATCAACCGTCAAAAGCCCTCCGACCTGCACAAGTCCGCCCTGGGCGACCTGACCAAGTCCGAAGAACGCCAAGAGGTCGAGCAGAACCTGCGCGGGCGCATGACGCAGACGCGCCTCGAGTCGCAGTCTATCTTCGACGAGGACCTCAAGAACATTCCTGCGGATGGCGAAGCCGGCATGGAGGAGACGGGACTGGAGGAGCAGCAGGAAGCTGCCAAGCCCAAGACCCGCGAGTCCGAGATGGGCGCGTCCCTGCTGGCCGATCACGTGCGGCACGCGGTGGATCCTGACCCCCGGAGCAGGCGGAGGTGGGAGCGCAAGATGGTGATAAGACACGTCACCCGTGCACTGGACGTGAAGGGGAAGGAGACGCGCGAGGAGAAGCTGAAGAGGACGGAGAGGGAGGCGCTGTCTAAGAGTCCTTGGCTGGCGACCAGCTACAAGAAGCTGATGCACCTGGCTAGGCAGATCAGCGGCAAGACGCTGGAGGAGGCGAGAACACAGATGAAGTTCTCCAAGAAGAAGTTCGCCAAGGAGGTGCTATACGAGTTGGAGCTGGCGAGGGACAAGGCTGTCGTGGAGAGGGGCATGGGGCTTGGCAAGGTCAACGGGGAGTTCGTGGCCGGTGAGACGGAGAAGAAGACTGTGAGGGATGAGAGGCATGGCAAGTGGGTGGACATTGTTGACCCAACGAGGATGTATGTCCACGAGGCTTGGGTGAATCGCGGCCCATGGAGAGGCAAGATGCCGAACTACAGGGCCAGAGGCCGAACGGATATCATCAAAATGCCACAAGCTAGTAGGTCTCGTCTGCCCTCGTTGACGATCCATGACTGACCATTCTCTATAGGTATCACGATCCGCCTCAAGGAGGAGAAATCACGGCTTCGGGAGTACGAGGAGAAGAAGGCGAAGGAGTACCGCCAGGGACCCTGGGTCCATCTACCTAACAGACCTGTCTATGCGCAGCGACCGTTCTACTCCTGGTAAGAGCTGATGTAGCTGTCGGACAAGAGCATGGGTGTCAGGGGTCTCGATCACAAGGTATCCCACTAGTCCGATGCAAGGGGCTGCTGCAAAGTTATGTACAAATACCGAATGAATCATGTGGTGCACATCTCAGCAATGTCTCGAAACTCTACCCTTCCATTGCCGGTGCCACAATTTGGTATCAGACCAGCATCCTCCTCTCACGTCCCAGGCCCCCATCGTCCTTTCTGACCCACAAGGTAGTCTATGTTTATGGCGCTCTCTTGATCACAAATCACCAGCAAGGTAAGGAGAGTTAAATGAGCCCCTCTTCAGAGGACTGTACATAAGTCGGGGCAAGGCTTGCATCCGATCGTTGGCTCTAGGGTCAAAAGCACGCTCTCATCTTCTTCATAAAGGTGCCTGTGCTTCATTCTAGCCTTGATGGCCAAAATTGTATACTGTGTACAGATAGGACAGTATGATATCCAGGTGATCAATGGAGATATTGATAATATGCGCGGATTTATGACTGTTGATGTATTAGGACAAGTGCTCCTGTTGTTCATTGAGTTAGGAGAAATCAACCTGCGCCACCCCCCCCCCCCCGCAACCAACAAAACCAGTCCAATCCGAATTCAAGGTCTTGTACACAGTGCATGCACTGTATATCATACCAAGCATAATTGTACATGTCGCATCTATCACAAGCGCGCTGTACATACACAAGTAACTGCTTGTGGAATAGGAGAGAATATAAGAAAAAAAATCCTAGAGAGTTCGCTTGTATTAAAAATATTAAAGCTGTTTGTACTATAAGACTTATATTCAGTTTAGCTCACTTAACTGGATAGCTGGCTAGCTCAGCGCTGGGCTGGCTTCAGCTATCTTAGAATAGCTGATACAGTATGAAGAAAAACTTTGCACTGAAAATGCCTGGTCCGTTTCTCCTCTAGTTATAGCGCAAAAAAGAAGATTCGGCTGCGATTCTGGCTGCGATCCTGGCCCGAGCCCAATCAAAGCCACTGACAGAAAGATGTAGGTAAATATATATAAGCATCTTGTCATGCCCAGTCCTGGGCTTAGCCCCATCATTTTTTCAATTTCTCTCCCAGACCTGCGATTTTGTGTCTCCAAATGACAATAATGGTGGAACTTGTCTTAGCATTCCCTCATTCATTATTTAATTCCACTTCGGCCCTCAAGGTTCATTCACGCCCTCATACTTACCTACCTGCCATGAAGTCTTGTGTTGTCAAATTGGTCAGTTGGCAATCCACTGAGAACAGTGATTGAGATAGAACAATCACGAGTCAAAAGGTCCTACTTTCATCTATCCATGGTTTTGTACAAGTGTCCAGTTCCCAAGCTGACTATTTACACAGCTACTTCATCATCCCTACAGGGCTTCCTCTTGCACACTGTCCATGCCCACAGCTGCCGTATGGAACATCGCCCCGGGCCCAGAGCATCATCATTCACTCCAACTTGAAGCTGTTGATCAAGGTGATCAGTCTTCATCATCACACCCTTCCTTACATTGCCATCATGGAACATGGCCTTCGAGCAACCTGCCAAGGCCCCTTCCAAAACAATGTTTGACGGCATCATCTTGTGACCTAGTCACTGTCACTTCTTTTCTCAACATCTCAGGGCTTCGACCTTTGCATACAAGTCTTTTCATCTTCAGCCTCAACACATACCCTGCTTTTTCAGCCACTTCATCATATGATTGCCCACGGAGCCGGAAGAGTCATTATTCCGGTGGCCTCCTCGCCAGCAGCAACACGTTGCTGACTCATCATCCCTTTCTCATCTCTGACCAGGACCTTCGTCTCTGGCGACATCATCACCATCCAGACGGACTCTCGGTCTGGCAAAATTTCGTTTTGTCACCACCTGATCTGTCCGCCTTGTTTCTTCATGTTACCTTCCCCTCTTGACCGTGCTATTTGCTTACTTGCAGGTTCTTACTGCTTACTCTACGCTTACGATAGACTCGTTGTCGAGTGACAGCGTGCCACGCAATTACCCCGCTCTCAAAAACAGCACCTTGATGATGGCTCTCATACTGGTCGGGCGAATAGCTTGATGCAATCCCCACTTCGGGATAAGGCGTCAGTTTGCCTTGTTGCCTTCAGTGGGGGCCGTTTCGACCCCCTGCGAGCGATGACCCTCTCTTGGGACTCAACTCCAACGGACCTCGGGTCTGTCCGGAGACAGCCTGGGGAGCTTGGGGAGGGGGCTGCATGAAGTCATTCTGGCCTCCCGAATAGCGCACACATCTCTTGTGCGCGATAACATATTGAAGATTGATCTGGAGCGGCTATGCTACCAATCAGTTGAAGATATAATTGGAATTGGTCGGAGAAGGACGTTCTCATGGCCAAATTGATTCTCTTACCAACAGACAAGTGTCGCTTGGTATCATTCACACCCAGAACCCCGACACACAGTCAGGCACATCAAGTTCATGTTGTCTAGGATCCGCAGGCAATCAAGGCCAATCCCAAACCTTGATATTCAGGTCGTCGTTACTCACGACCTGGGTCACGAATCGTTGTGGTCACGGGCCGGGGACAGACTGGGGAAAGGGTGAATCTGTGTTGAGGAATAGCATACCGGACCTTTCCCCCCTTAGCTGAGCTCCAATGGAGTGGACGAGCTCATGTTTTTTTTTTTCGTGGGCCAGCGCTCGAATCTTTGGCGGCCCTTGAGCCGTCAGCATCTCGTGACCCAGGTCTAGGTTGGGACAACTATTATCCTCGGACAGGTTCTAGTTTCAACCCGAACACGGTGGACAACAACACGAAAGGCTACAGGCCTCGACGTGACAAAGGCGCCCGTGCAACCGAAACTCTTCCCCTCTACCCGCGACGGATACTTCTCAGCCACAAAACACCAGAATGTCACGTCACCGAAAAGCCGACCAAAACCGGCCTCGACGACTTTGGGCAACATCTCCCCAGTCCAAGATAGATTCCGCCCTGCGACTACGTCGATGGACGCGCTACTATGGTCGAATGATCAACATGATTGGCTGACATAGCACGCCGCACCGCCGGGGGGGAGGGGGGGTCTGGACAGGAACAAACGTAAAATGTACCATGTACCTTAGCGTAAGATCTCCCAGTGTGAGAATTCCTGAGGCAGGCAGTGGTTGGTGGCAGTGGAGGCAGGTCGGCTCGACGGGGGGGTCTTCACTTTGCTGTGCTGGGCCGCCGCCATAAGGCTGCTTCTGGCTCTGTTCAAATAATTCCTAGATGAAAACGACACTCTTTTCTGATATAAAAAAAATTCCCGTCGTTGATCTTTTGCCGCTCCATGGGCAATCTTCCCTTTCCTATAGATATTCTGGGGGCCCGTGGGCATGAAAAGTTTCCCTTGTCCGAGTAACTGTACCGTACTATCGTGCGCCATCAGATACTCGCCCATCGCTTGTCAACGCCTGCTGCTTCTCACGTAGCCTTCTTGACATCAACTTCTACCCATCTCTACGCTCCTGAACCATAGCGCTTGCATCATGGGGCTCCCTCTCCATCGCCAGCCTTCTTCCTCCGGTACGGGCCATGGAACGATCCAAAGCAGAAGTGGGTGCGTCTTGCTTTCTGTCCTTGCTTAAAGCTCAAGATGGGATCTCCCAATGATTAACTTCAAGTCCCCTTATAAGAATCTATGCTGCCGCGGGCTCCGAACAGGTCTACGATACCTCTCATCAGCGAGACCGTCAGCAGCAGCAGGACCCGGACCTCTTCCAAATTGGTTCGTGGGCTAGAGCTAGTAACGACATAGCTTTGTCTAGTGTGGAATAAGACACCAGCGAGTAAGCTCGACTTCGTCCCCTCCGATCGATCATCAGTATGGCGACTAGTAATTCTTGTCCCTCTTTAGAAACTACGACGCCTTCAACGATACTCCGTCTTCCCACAATGACGCTGGACAACCGTCGTCCCACCCGGATCACCGACACTACCATAACACACAGCAACATAGAGGCCACAGTGCACATACAGCCGGTGCTTGGGATGGTCGTTCAGACCCCGTGTTCTACCCTGCCCAAACTGTGGCCACTAATGGATATGTTGTTTCGCTTCTTCTTCTTCTTCTTCTTCTTCTTCTTCTCCTCCTCCTCGATGTACACGCCGTCACATAACTTCTGTGCTGACTTTTGGGCTCACCACTCCCTAGGTCCTTTGCTGCCTTCGATCCTCCCCAAGCCATGGCAGATGTCCACGACCACGCCATGCAACAAGGTCTTTTCCATCAACGCCTGGAGTCCTATCTGGATGAGCCTTGGGAAGAGGGCAACCGCTCAGTGGCCCTACCCTACGAGACGCGGTCCAGACGGAGCTCACGGAGAGCTCATGACGGCCCACGAACTACCAGAAGGACACAAGGACGCCATCATGGTGCTTCTCACTGAGAGTTAAGTTTCAGGATGTTGATGCCCTGGCTAGATTTCAAAAACGTGGTGGCTTACGGCGAACGAATGTTATGATGAATGAGTACCATGGGATGGGTCTTGGGCTGGGGCGGGCACGCAACTTTCTACGGGTATGAATCTGGATTAGGATTTCTCTTCTTCTCTTCTTCTCTTCTTCTCTTCTTCTCTTCTTCTCTTCTTCTCTTCTTCTCTTCTTCTCTTCTTCTCTAC
>JACWST010000084.1:92240-144957 GCA_014850475.1 Cryphonectria naterciae
CTCTTCGTCTCTTCGTCTCTTCGTCTCTTCGTCTCTTCGTCTCTTCGTCTCTTCGTCTCTTCGTCTCTTCGTCTCTTCTTTCCTCTGCCAAGTCATCACTTGCTTCCAACTCAAGACATAACATACTTAGTTGGGTGAGTGTGTTGCCTGTGTGATAAAAAGTCAAGAAGGCGGCGGAAGGGAACCAGTACTTGGACAACTAGGCATCGGCATTTGGGCATGTTTCTTTCCTTTACTTTCCCCCTTATTCAACATAAGGCAAATACAATTACTGGCCTTTTCTGCTTTCTTCTGCTAGGATCTCCATCACTCTTTCCGGTATTGATCCTCAGTGATACAGAAGCAAAGTGAGACAGACGTCTTACAAGATAACTGTCTTTGCATAGTGCTTAGTAGAGACAGATCTCGGAAGGGATCCGATGTCAAATGACTCGAGTCTGAATGGAGTATAGCTTAACCTCATGCTAACCTTGTTATTAGTTAGTTGTTGCAGCAAAAGCACGATAAATGCACTCAACCTGAACCAGCAATTCCACTGTACTACAACAATATTTCAGAGACTACTTCATCTCGAGGACGCAATATGAAATGTTTATAGACTGCTTTTGTAGATACAATAAGCATTCAGTGGCACAAATAAATGTTGCTCCTGTGAAATGAGACTGTGGGTTGTTAGATTCAGGCTGCTGTTCAGGACGTAGAGAATGTTCAGATGAATAGGTCCTTCTGAAAGCTCTAAAACGAGCCCTGAAGTTTCATGGACATGTCTTTTGTTGTCTCTCCAGAAAGGAAAAAAATCCTCAGCCATGAGTACGCCAAGTTTTCGCCCTCATACGGTGCGTGAGTGGCTGAAAATATAATGGGGATCTTTTTCCGTTCTGATTCCAGTAATATGGGTTGATCTGCGAGAGAGGCAAATTTTTTCCTGACAGATCGGCCTTGATATTATTTCGTAGCAAATTGAAAGCTAACAATTCGTCCAGGGCTGATGACAGAGCAGCAGTGAGCATGCAGGCGGTAATCCAGGTGCTCCAATCTCCCAGTCATTCAGGTGGGGACTAGGCGGCAAGCATTGGGGTGCAACTCAATCCTATGACCTCCAGAACCCACGACTTAAAATCAAAGAGCGTTCCTTAAGAACCACCTCCTCCATCACCAAAAGGAGAAGCAAACACATCCAGTCCCAAAGCCCAGCATGGTCAATTTTCGAGAACGCCGCGAGATCTGCGAGGACACCATCGAGCGCTCGCCAGAAATCGTACAGTCGACCCCGGGCGCGACCCTCGACAGCGTCTTCATGCCGGCCCAGCTGCCCGCGCTGTCGCCGTCGGCCTGCCCCCAGCTCAAGCGCAAGCCCGTGCGCGTCATCGACTCGGACTCTTTCGCCGCGGCGCGGGCCATCCTGGCCGATGACCCGGCCGCCAAGGTCGCCGTGCTCAGCCTGGCCAGCGATGTCGAGCCCGCGGGCGGGTGGCGCTTCTCCGTCTCCTGCACGCAGGAGGAGGCGCTGTGCTACTCGTCGACGCTGTACCCCACTCTGCGGCACCAGTGGTACCCTTGGCCGAACATCGGGCCACGGTCTACCGCGGGCATCTACTCGCCCGGCGTGGCCGTGTTCCGCGACACGCTAGACGCAGATTTGGTGGAGCTACCGGAGGACCAGCGCTTCGTGGTGTCCGTCATCACGGTCGCGGCGCCGATGGGCCCGCGTCTCACCATCGGCCGCGACGGGCGCCCGGCATTTGCGACGGACAGCATCCTGCGCGACTTGCAGGAGAAGATCAGGCTCGTTTATCGGTGTGCGGCGCATAATGGCCAGACGAGTATGGTCCTGGGCGCTATGGGCTGCGGGGCATTTCGTTGCCCCCCTGAGGTGGTCGCGAGGGAGATGAGAGTGATATTGGAGGATGATGAGTTTGCAGGGTGGTTTGAGAATGTAGTGTTTGCGGTGTACGCCGTGGGTCGTTATGGGCAGCGGAATTTGGAGGTTTTCCATGGCGAGTTCACCCTTCTTAGCATCTGAAGTCAAGATCAAAGTGGTTTCACGATATGTCAGCAATCTCTGTGGGACAAATAGAACAAAGTGTCAGTGCTCAACCTCTGGTTGTCATCGGAAGGGGTGGGCCAACGGCCGTAGCATGACATGATACCTCCATGTTGCGCAGGCCATGAAGATGAGCTCTGATATATATATGTATAATTGATGAAAAGTGAGCAGCTCATCTCACAGGTCGTACCTGCATGATGCTCATTATTTTTATTTTTATTTTTAATGAGTAACGTACACACAAGTGTGGAAAGATA
This sequence comes from Cryphonectria naterciae, assembly GCA_014850475.1. NCBI lineage: Eukaryota > Fungi > Ascomycota > Sordariomycetes > Diaporthales > Cryphonectriaceae > Cryphonectria > Cryphonectria naterciae. The sequence continues at coordinate 94,545 of JACWST010000084.1, forward strand.
ATATCATTAAGTAGTTGAGACAGAAATATGTTCGTGGCGGTAACAGGAATTCTCATACAGGCCTAGGCCTGTTGATGTTTGAGAATGACAAGTGCTGACCACCCATGCAACCCTTGCCTTCTCACACGCAGTCACTGGCCCCTTGAATATGAGACCAGAACATATTTACTCCTACAGTCCTCATGTAAGCTCCGTAGTACTCAAGAGGACTCGGTTAAGAACCGCGCCGAACGATTCAGGTATACAAAAGAAAAACTGGGAAAAGGATATATTTAGCTGTTGGAAGTTTGGGTTGCAGTTGGCATTCGCACAGCCCCGAGCTTCGAATCTTGTTTGAAAAACCCTCCTCCCCCAGGGGCGGGACAAGGGGTATCTTTGCTCCTCAGGAGGGATGTGGGCAATATTACGGTTATTATGGGATGACCATTAGAAAGGTCAGACAGGGGCCTCGCCTAGAGGGAGTACAGTATGTGCTTGGTGCGGGTTCATTTCCTATACGTGCTGGCATGCACTGGGAACTCCTTTGAACATTCTACTATTGCTGTTATCAATCCTCATCGAAGACTCGTACAACCACTCTCCCATTTGTTGACGAGAATAGGCGAGTCAGGGCATTGGTAGCAGCAAGGTACTAGAATTTTGCAATATACTCCGTTTCTACCACCATGATATCATAACTATCGCCATTGACCAGCTACCCTCTTCAAGATGAGTAGATAACGATATGTACAGGACAGAAGAAGGCTTACAAATTGGTTGTGTGGAGAAAAGAAAAAAGAAACACGCTTCAAGCAAAATAAAACTAGAAAGTAAACCTCAACGCTCCTCTCATTCCAGCTCACGACCAGCTGGCCCTCAGACTATCCGAGCTGGTTTGGTTCTCGGTACCATCTCCTCATATGGTCTTGCACTTCGGTCCAGCTCGGACATATTCGAGCCGGCAGTACCGGGCGGCCGCGGGTATTGTGGTGAGAAAGGCGGGTTGGTCGTGTGGTATTGCTCCCAGGCCTCATCGCCGATGCGGCCGGAACCAGGTAGCGGCTCTGAAATCTTCATGTTGCCCCTGGGCAGTGGTGGACTTCGCTTCCTGCTCAGGAACAACACGATGCCGACAATAGACACGGCAGCACAGGCTGAGCCAACAACAATTCCGGCCTTGGCGCCGGTGGAAAGGTTGGTCACGTTGGAAGACCCCGATGAGGCGCCACTGGCTGAAGAAGATGATGCGGCGGCGGCAGCGGCGCCCCCAGATGTCGCCGCACTAGACCCTGTCTTCGTGGCGGATCCAAAAATTGTCGTCATCCCACTGGCTAGAGTTTGTGTCGTCGAGGCCTGCCAATATCTCGTTAGCCAAAACCCCTTTACCCTCCCTGATGGATGCGATTTGCTTACCTCAGTTGTGGCTGCAGCGGGCGACGAGCTTCCCGAACTAGTAGTCTGAGCAGCCTCGATTGGTGACGTCTCCGAAGAAGCAGCTGCCGCGCTGTCGGTCGCAACCGATGACGAGGTCGGCACAGCCTCTGTTGTGGCGGCCGCCTCAGAGGAGGTCTCAGCGACTGATGTCGTCTGAGCCTCTGTGGTGCTCGTAGGGGCAAGCACGCTCGCACAGGACGAAGAGGCGAAGTCGTACGCAGCAGTCGCATCAGAAGCATCGGTGCAGGCGCTGTCGGCGCAGTCATGGATACCGTAGAGGAAATTGCTGTTTGAGCATAAACACTCGCTGGTCACAGGAACGCAACCGACGGTCGTGTCCATATTGTTGATGCATTGTTGCTGCAGCTCATGTCAGCACATTAGGTCCACGAGCAACAGCAAAGGCCGCCGAAGGTCATGCCTCGTATAAGAAAAGTCTTAAAGACGTGACAAAAAACAAGCCACAAGCAACTGACGGAAACATACCCCACATGATGCCAGGTCGGAGAAGGTGAGCTGGGCGTTGGCCACACTGGCGATGCCCAACAGCCCTGGCGCAAGCGATCGCAACAACATTGTCACAGGTGATGAAGTTGGAGAGGGATCCGAGATGACAATATGGGGACAGATTTCCAGCGCTATAAGAATTGCCCGAGTCGCGTCGAGAAACCTCCCTTCCTAGCGACGTGACGTGGGCGCGAAGATCGAAGTAAGGGATGAGTTGAGGTTCGACGGGACGGCCTAGTCCATAACCAGGCCAAGTGCTTTCCACCAGAAGAAAAGGCTCGATTGGCGAGAATGTATATGAGATGACAGGACGAGCCAAAATTGGTTTTCTTCCGCTCGACTTTCCGGCACGTCAGATCCGCTTCTATAAGCAAGCTGGGCGTAGATCTGTTGACTCAGTGATGCTGCCCATCAAATCGCAAGTACGCACGGTCGGCGGTCGTCGTAGTGGTGCGGAATGTCGATCGAATAAGACCGACGGGACGGGTAAAACGGCAGAAGGGGGCGGAGGAGGCGGAACACGAAAAAGAAAGTTGATCAAAAAGCCCAGACAAAGAAAATGAGTCGTCAAATTGAGGTCTCAAGATGAAACTGAAGCCAACGTCGTAGCGGGAGAAAAAAGAAAGCAGAAAAAACAAATATATTGATCTCGAAAGGTAAGTGAGAAAGAAGGAAAGGTCGGATCAGTAGTCGTCGTGGAATAGAAGCAGAAAGAAACTTTGGTAGGGAAAGGAAGAGAAGAGAAAAAATAAAGGGGGGTATTGGTATCGTCAGAAGGACAGAAAGAACGTCAGTAGTATCGCCAATAGAATGGAATAGTCGGCGATGCTTTCAAAGAGAAGGGACAACCCGGTGCAGTAATGCACAATTATTGGGCCATAAATGGAAAGGGAAGGTGTGACGAAAGAGATAGTGAGGGTTAAGGAAAAGTCGAGGTTGTCGACAGAAAGGCGAAGGCGATGGGCAGAGGCAAAGGCTAAACAGATAATGTGGTGGACTGCGCCTACCCAATTTAGCAGAGGGGGGCCCTGGCTGTAAGTGGAGGCAGGGCCTGGAAGGCAGTCGCAATGCGCGCAGGGGTCTCAGCGGGAAGGAGCCAAGGAGCAAGCTCTGGGCACACTCGAGAGCACTTTCCCAGGGTCGTCGGTGTGGGGAAGGAAGCTTTCTGACGCTCGAGGGGAAATCATGAGGGATGCGCCCGGGTCAAATCAGAAGGCAGAGCAGGCAGATCACATCATCCTCTCATACCAAGGACCCCAACGGGCAGATTGAGAGCGGCAGCCGTGTCTTCCGACCTTGACGCCATCGCGCCCGTTGTGTCTGGAACATGTATGTCTCTGATAATGTCTCTCAGATTTTTCTTGTCTTTCTTTTTTTCTTGCGTGGGTGTGACTCGTAATTTTTGGGACGGCGTAGATGACTCTTGAACCCCGCTTTTGATCTGAAAATTCATGCGAGAGCCCCTGGTAGGTGGCTTTGCTCTTGCACCGGCCAAAACTCGTCTACTGTCAGCGCAACCAGCCCCGCGGAGGCCCCTGCCCCGCCTGTAGACGGCACCAGGGATGCTTGCTACAGCACTCAATGTGAGGAGGGGCCAAGACGGTCTGGTCCCTGGCCTCCTCCTCCTCCTCTTCTTCTGCCTCTCTGTCTCTGCCAGGGTCAAATTGATAGGCGCTATACTACTACTACAGTAGTACACCGGAGGCTAAACAGAGACAGTACGGCAAGCTGCAACTTTATTGAGAAAAGTCCACCTTATGGTCCTCTAGTCAATCATGCAATTCGTGAGGCTATGGGAATGGTGGTTACTGGGATCTGGCACAGTCCACGGCGGCCTACACAGGGGGCCGATCCACCACCCGTTTTTAGAACCTACTTGTACTTTACGCATTGCCCTGCAGCCTGCGCACCTGGATCTGCTTAACGAAGGGGAGGATAAACCCCAGGCGACCGACTTTGACTACAGTAGAACCGTCTTCCGTGACCATACATGCCCGAATCGGGAAGGCTATTGAGATCCTATTGATCCTGTCCCATCAGCACTGGTCCAGACGCAGATTGACGATGCATGCAATTGAACGTCACCAATGTGACCTCCAAGGTTTAATTCCCTGGCTATCTTCTCAAAAAGTGCCGGGCCGGGAGGGGTTTGGGGGGGGGGGGAAGGTGGTTCATTCCTCGTGCTCTACTACTATGGTTGAACAGGGTTACAACGTGTCTGTTTCAGATACAGGGCCTCTCATCTCCTTTGTCAATCACACCAAGAGATGAGAGATCCCGGGCGTTTTCATTTTCATTTTTCATTCTTCTTTTCTCACCTTCTAGAGATCTGCTTATGTGCGCTGTTATGATTGACATATGACAAAAAATTTCCCAATTCTTTTTCAGGATTGTTATTCAGACATTGTCTTGCTTCTACTATGTCGTGGTGAGGCCTCAGAAATGGTCCCACGATACACAGCAGATCATCATTTGGGCGAGCCCCAGTTCATTTATTCACTCAGCGTGCGGCCCGCACAGGGCTAAATTTCTAGCTTTACACAATCACATCTAGAGGGAGAGATAGCGCTGTCCTCAACGGGCCGAACGCCCTGGCGGCGCATGGGAACGCCTTTTTGTTCTCTTTCTTTTCCCACTCACCATCGTTTGGAGTTGATGACCTCGACAACCCGCTAGACGTTGACAAGGTCTCGGCCATGCTTTGCCCATCAGCTTTACCTGCTGTCGATCGCGTTGGGCATGAACGGCCAGCGGACATTGCAGTCTCCCCGTCAATGCCCGGATTCATACCCGCGACCCCTGACACTTGTGTCGCTACAATCAATTTTCTTTCTCTCTTTTTTTTCTCTTTGAAGCGTATCTTCTCCGGCGTGTCATACACGGCCAACATACCTCCCGCCTCCCACAGGACACGATGGCCACTGCCCGCTTGACGTGACCACGACCGTGCCGGAATGAGGCTTAAGTGAGACAGGCTCGTCGTGAAGAGGTCATTCTGGCCTCTTCGCGCTGTTCACGACTCTCCCCCATTCCAGCGACACCCTGCCCGTGCGTCCACGCTGACGACGCGTGGCCGCTGCGGCGGGGGCTGTCAAATTGGGCGATGGGCCCCATTTCCATGTGTTATGGACCCCGTGTGGCTGCATTGCATCTCGTCTTTTTTCTTCTTTCTTTTCCTTCTTTCATGCTAATACTCAATATTTGACGTGGCCTGCTTCGCTGGAATCTCTTTGAAGTATAGCATAGTACTAATGGGCCGTTGCTCGTGTAAATGACTTTTTTTTTTTTTTGAGTTTCGTCTAGTTCTCAATATTTGAAGTGGTAAGCCAATAGTATGTCCTGATGGAGGGCAGCATGAACTTTGCCCTGTCGTTACTGGGTGCTGCGGACGGTCTCCGCCCCTCATTTTCCCCCTTAGGCGTTTGGGGCACGTCTATTCCTGACCCATCGGGAGACTTCAGTGGCTGCGAGGGCTGTGGAAACAAATGCCTCCAACATCCACTCCAGCGCTTCCGACCGTGTGCTGTCCGGCCTCGGAGCTGGTACCTCATGTTTCTCGGACGCACGCAGTGCTCATCCTCTCTTTGTATCTTGCTGTCAGCGCGCGTATACTGTTTATGGTTGAGATATCGTTTTGCCAGCAGGGCACTACTGAGTCAAACTCAGGGTACGTCTCAGGCTGAGGCCGATGACATATGATGCGCTGCTGGGGACAAAAGAAAAGCACTCAACATTAGGGCACTTCAACATCTCCTGGAGGCTGCGTCCGTCGAACCGCGACTTATCGTGCTCCTGACGCTTCAGCCAGCCCAGTAGTTCTGTCGCCTGATATTGCTCATTGGGGGAGGCTGTCGGGACGAGGGGATGTGTCCTCTCGCGCGACTATGAGGCATCGTTGTCTTGATGTCCGCGAGAGGTTACGTACGCTGGATATTGATATCGATCTTATCTTCCAAGCCAGGTTTGGGGATCCGCATTCTCATCAGCATAGCCGCTTGGTTTCACTATAGATGGAGTCTGCCAGCTTGAATAGTCTGGGGGCGCTGGACCTGAGGCCGTTAGAGGCGCGGGAGGCATCTACTTGAACGTCTGTTCATCAGGTCCTGTTCGTCACTTGCGCGGAATATGTAAGGTATTATGAGGTCCACTTATCACTGCGTTCGGCAGGACAGCATGCTCTCGTTGCCTTCAGGGTGTCTACAGGTAGGGTAAGACTGGAAGGGTCAGATATATTGGCTGATTTGCTCTTCGTCGTTCTTGATGCAAAGGAGTTGTCCACCTACATCCCTACTACTCAGATTCGTTGAGGCGATGTCAGGCACTTGGGTCGTTTCCTCAAGACCGAACCAGTCGCGTCTGGAAATTTGATTTCCATGTCTCTCCGGACCTGTCACGTTGTCCGATGATCTAATCCAATCGTCATAAGTCGTTCACAATAGCCGGCCTGAGGACTAGAGAAACCGTACCCCTCTCATGAGACGTGAGCCTTGAGCGCCAATGTCTACATTATGCATACAGAGAAGGTCGAGAGGGTCAAGCTCACGACCCAGATATACCAAGGGTCGAAATCGTGGTCGGGTGCTGTCGTGAAACAGGCCTAGAAGCGTGTCGTGCGCGTTCTGTATAAGGCAATAAGTATACATGACAATATTTGACCTTTACTCTGCCCTATGCCCATCATCACCACACACAACCTATCACGAGTACCTTCACCAGCTTAATAAAATTATCTCGAAGTTTTTGTTTTTGGCTTTTCAACAGGGTACCTGATCTAGTCATCATTCAGCCGATCAGAAATGCAAATCTCGCCCAGATTTTTCTTTCTTCTTCTGCACAACCTGAAGTTGACGTCGAAATGGCATTTCTTTTTTTTTTTGTGGCTATGTTTGGCCCCCTCCATTCACCCATTTGTTGTAAAGACCAGAAACGAGGCAAGCAGTCCTTGTACGCCCCACGAAAACCATGAACCGTCAATACCCGACCCTTGATGCGTTGGTCTTCCCAGCAGTAGCGGCAGTCAAGTAGCTACGCGTTCTACCGCACATACACCTCCTTCTACATCCCCACCGTCGCAGAATCTTTTCCAGCAGCAGAAGCATTACGCGCTTATGCCCGCGACATGACGCCCCAGGCACGGATGATGTTGTCGGTGTAGCCAGCGAAGAGGGTCTGGCCATCGGCGCTCCAGGCGAGGGACACGCACTCGGGGTCGCGGCGCTTGGTGCCGGTGGAGGCGAACTCGGGCTTGAGCTCGTCGACCTTGGTCTTCTTCTCGAGGTCGAAGATGATGATGCTCGAGGCGGTGGCGGCGCAGAGCCAGTAGCGGTTGGGGGAGAAGACGAGGGCGTGGATCTCGTCGTTGGCGTTCAGGGAGTACAGGTGCTTGGACTCGTTCAGGTCCCACAGCATGGTGGTACCGTCCTTGCCACCGGAGGCGCACAGGGAGCCATCGGGGGAGATGGTCACGGTGTTGATGTAGCCGGTGTGGCCAATGTGGTCGGTCTGCAGCTTGCAGGTGGAGAGCTCCCAGACCTGAGAAGGATGTCAGCATGGAAGCCTCGACATCCACATGTTATGGCCATGGTCATGAATTATGATTGGCGGGGGTAGTTGATCAGTGCAGGGTGATTGTTTGTCTCATGGCTTGCGAACAAGCTCTGAAGTAGCAAATACTTTTTAAAAATGCAAAGCATCATATCAAGATCTTTCGGGGAGATGGCGGCACAGGGTATGGAGGGGCCATCGGTAAGAGAAACGTACCTTGACGAGCTTGTCCCAGCCGGAGGAGACAATGACGGGGTTCTGGGGGTTGGGAGAGAAGCGGACGCAAGACACCCACTCGGTGTGGCCCTTGTCGGTGATGGTGAACTTGCAGTCACCCAGGGTGTTCCACAGCTTGATGGAGCGGTCGCGCGAGCCGGAAACAATCTGGCGGTTGTCGGCGGAGAAAGAGACGGAGAGGACGTCGTTGGTGTGTCCGACAAAGCGGCGGGTGGTGGTGCCGGTGGAGAGCTCCCACAGTCTCAGGGTCTTGTCCCAAGAGGCGGACAGGGCGTAAGCACCATCGGAGGAGATAACCTGCCCATTGAAAAAATCCATCAGCCTTCCATGTCCCGCGGCAATGTCTCTCATCGCAGTAGCTCGCGCCCATCTCTCAATCTTTGTAGCCGGTCGGTACGTACGCAGTCAGACACGATGTGGGAGTGGCCGTGCAGAGACTTCTTCGGGTAGCCGTACTGGGACTCGTCGCGGGTGAGGTTCCAGACGATCAGGGTCTTGTCACGGGAGCCGGACAGGAGCATGTTGGGGCTATAGCATCGTGTAAGTAAAAGTGGACGTCTCGAAGATGTGGTAACTTTTCGCATTGTTCGTACTTCTCCATGGAGGTGGCCAAGCTGGTGACCCAGCCATTCTGTTTGACGAGAAAAGTCAGCCTTTGTGCTCCTGCAATCTGCCAAACTTTGCACCCGGTCGTAGTCACTGTTGACGCCGTCGAGGTCGTCTCGTGCTTCGCAGCGCGGGGCCCAAGGAGGCAATGTGGGAGGTGGGTGGGCTGGTCCAACTTACGTGGCCTTCGAGGGTTCCCTTGAGAATCAGCTGCTCAGCCATACTGAAGTTCTTCGTCGACGATAGGAAAACGGATCAACAAAGAGCAGGTCTTGGAGGATGGGAAGGGGAAAGGGCTGGGTATGGTCGAGCTTCAATTGGCCTGAAGATTTCCAAGGTCGCAACGATACGAGACCGGCCGCCAAACCAAAATCTGGAGCTGAAGTGTGCGAAGAGAAAATTGGCGTTAGCCCAATCACAGGGTGGGGAGTGGGGCCCAGAATTTTATATGGGCAGCTGGCAAGTCTCCGCTTTAGTCAGCATCCCAGTTGCTGGCCAGCTGCCGCTCAACGACAAGCCTTCGTTTTGGATGGACGCGCTCGTTTCTATCCTTGAGATCAAGAACAGATAGACATCAGAAAACAAGAAGCGGCAGACAATTATGACCACAGGAACAAAGGATATCATCAGACTCGGCTAAGTATTTCCGGGCTTAAATGGGTCCTACACATCTGTACAAAACATATCTTACAAGCAAGATGATCACCCAAGGGCTCGGGCACTCAAGCTAGAGAGGGCTTCGACGTTTAGGAGAGTAAGAAGCGGATGCTAGCTTTGTGTATTTGATACCAGAGTCATAAGTATGATTCTTCGCTAAAGTATTTCTGCCACCTTGTCGTCAAGGCCTGTCACAAGGGCAATTTCCCCAACGCCCTGCCCGTGCCCTTAATCGGCCTCCAAGACCCATATGCTCCAAATGCTATATGCTTCAAATGCTGCTAATGCACCTTGATGCTCCCAGTGCGCCACTTGTATTATTACTTAGTCCTATGGAAGGATATGACCGAACAAGCAGTTGATCTCTCGGTATTGTTCTGCAAGCTGTTGGCAATTGGAACGGTAGAGTTACCGTGCTCGGTAGGAACTTCTAGAGCACCATTTGATACCATTTGCTGCTTGCTGACCAGAAAGCCCTGCTCAGGGAACCCGACAGATGGAACGCCTGCAAGTGGAACCTGCATTCAAGAATGTTGAGCAAGAGGCCGTCTCAGATTGGGGAGGAATGCTCTCACCTTACGTCCGCCCAGTGACCACCTGCAATAGCGTAAGGCTCTCTGTTGATTGTGAGCCAAGTGCCACAGCGGTCGTTCCACTGTGCCCGGCGGTATTTCACCGCATTGAGATAGCCGAGAAGTCAAGCGCGTAGCCTCAGCCCTGTCCTCCAAGAGCTGCACCCAGCTTCTTCTTTTGAGATCGAGGTATCTCCCGTCGGAAATATTTCTTCTGAGAGTTTGCGATCATGCTGTGATCCGCAACATCTTCCCTGGCTGCATCGTTCTTGCGATTTGCTGAGCCGCGCTCCTCGATCATCTCCTTCATCATGTCCTCCCACAGGTCGTACTTCACCTTCGCCACGGGGTTCTTCTCGGCAGTGCTGCGTAGGTCCTTCAGACTTGCCATCTTGCTAGCGCGTACGAGTTTCCGCAGTGCTTCTTCAGCCTGCTTTGCCTGTACAGCTGCCGCCTCGCGGATCTTCTTGGGGTCACCGCGCCAGTCGGGTGCCGGAGGAGCATTACCCCTCGCCTCGCTGTTTGCCTCGTGGATGGGTGTGCGGACTGTGACAGATTCGATATCGGTCGGAGTGTATTTGTAGGTATGCGTGCTGGGGAAGTCAGGAAAGTATTTGGGTATGTAGGGTTTTGTGTCCTTGTCGGGCTTGCCGCTGAGCTCCTGGTCGAGGGTCGGCAGGTCCCTGAAGGTGTTGACATCCTTGGGGTCAATCTCCTGCTCAGGCGCTTGTATCTTCTCCCGCGGAATCGCATTGCGGCGATGTCGTTTCAAGTAGGTCAAGTCGACATTGAAGTACTTGAGGGACAGCTCGAAGTCTGTTGGTATCGTCATATTTCTGCGGGCGTGATTGGCCCTGGACATGATGTCTTCACACAGAGATGCAAGGTCTGTGAATCCCCGCTGTCAGAAAACACGAAAACCCAAAGTCACAAATCATCTTGCAGTAGTGCACAAGTGGCGGACTGACATGTCTCCGTCATCAGCGTAAAGCTCTCCATGGCCTCCTTGGTAGCGGTGTCGAAACCAACGTGGTCCAGCGCAAGGGCGATCGAGCGCTGCAATGCCATCCTGTTGACATGGTACTCGTTTGGCTGCTCCTCTATGCTTATCGCGCCACCATCGACAAGTGCTGCGACAGGTGGACTGGGGACGTCAACTGACTTTGCGGTGCTTGCCGACTCGGTGCGCTGGCGTTTGGCTGGAGGATCCTCATCGGTGGAAGGCGACGTGCGCTTACGCGGCGCTTCCTCGCTCATCCTGACGGTGGATGGTAGGACTTTGGGCTCGTTCGGGTATCTCGAGGGTTTGATCCAAATGTTACATGGAAAAGTGTGGAGAGTTGTGCGCAAATGTGACGAAGTTGGGTAGCCTTGGAAAGATGTTGTTGAAAGCGCGGCGTGCAGGTATCCCGTGGCAGGCGGAGTAGCCCGAGCTCCACCCAGCATCAAAAGTGGGGGTCCAAGCAGTTCTCCAGGCCCCAGTCAGTTCAATGCTTTAGCGTCGTCCCACAAATTGAGCCTCACACTTCGCCGTGGGGGGCAGGCATATTACTCCAGTTCTTTCGTGATGGACCAAAATTCCAAAGCCTCAAGTCAATGACTCTCAAAGGGGGCTGTCGGCATCTTTTCCAACGCCAGAGTAAGCTTACCAAATGATATATAAAGTCCAAGGGGATCATCTGTCGTTCACACCCTCCAAGACTTATTGCTTCAAGACTTCAATCATCCCACGAGATTATTTCAGTGTCTTCTCTCCTTGCCTGCCGTTCCTGCATTCCGCTTCAAGGCGGAGAAACTCCTTCTGTTTCTTCCCTCAGCTTGACAGTCTTCTCCCTCGAGGCTAACTTGGGCTGCTGTACATGGTGCAATGCTTATCATGCTTATCGTAGGACGACAGTGTTACCCCTGAGAACGTCTCCGGATCCACACGTGCCAGGATGGCTGGCTCGGAGCAATGCGCCGGCTCAAGGGGTTCACATATCGTGAGATTGATCTAACAGACTGCACACCAGGGAAAGGCGTATTTAATGTGGTTATTTTTCCCTTCATTCCATCCGGCACTCCGTCCTCTCCTTCCTCTCCAGGGGCCCCACGCCAGCTTGCTAACATGCACGACCTCGAAGTCCTCCAGAGTGGAGGCTACCAAGACAAGTCCCTGAGAACGTTGAAACTGACTTGTGCTCTGGAAACCTTCCCTAAGGAGATCTTGGATCTCGGTCAGACGCTCGAGCAGCTCGATCTGTCAGGCACAGGCCTCTCCTCCCTTCCATCAGAGTTCGGACAAAGCCTGCCGAATCTCAAAATCGCCTTCTTCTCGCAATGCCAATTCAAGACATTCCCGAGGGAGCTGGCTTCCTGCCCTCAGCTGGAGATGGTTGCCTTTCGAGGTAACGGCATGACTTCTGTCCCTGAAGACGCCCTTCCGCCCTGTCTGCGATGGCTGATTCTGACGGATAACAACCTGGCGAGCTTGCCAAGAAGCATTGGCAATTGTGGGAGACTCCAAAAGTGTATGCTGGCGGGCAATCAGCTCGAGTCGTTACCCAAGGAGATGCGGCAATGCAAGAAGCTGGGTCTGTTGCGCCTCAGCTCGAACAGACTGAAAGCACTCCCAGAGTGGCTTTTCGAGATGCCTGAGTTGGCCTTCCTCAGCTTTGCTGGCAATCCCTGCTCCACGCCGACCGAGGAGACGGATAGGGCCCCAGTGCACACGAATGGTCATGCACATACCAGGCTTGCGCACGTGGCTTGGTCCGATCTCGAGGTTCATGAAACGCTTGGACAGGGAGCATCCGGCATCATATTGAAAGGCCTCTGGCGGATCGACCCGGAAACCAAACTTGCAGTCGCAATCAAGCTCTTCAAAGGTGCATTAACAAGCGACGGCACCCCACTGGATGAGATGCGAGCTTGCATAGCAGCAGGCCAGTACGAGAGCATCATCGATGTTCTCGGCCAGATCCAGAACCATCCAGAGGAGGCCAGCGGTTCTTTCAAGGGCGGCCTCGTTATGCAACTCATCCCTCCTCACTACCTCACCCTGGGACAACCGCCATCGTTAAAAACCTGCACAAGAGACACATACCCAGCGGATGCGATATTGGCGCTCGACAAGGCCCTTAACATCCTGGCTGGAATTGCTGCAGCAGCGGCGCATCTGCACTCGAAGGGTATCGCACACGGGGACCTGTACGCACATAACATCCTCACGGATACGGACGGTCATTCGTTACTTGGTGACTTCGGTGCCGCAACGATTTACGACCGGAGCGTCTCGCCGCTGCTGGAAAAATTGGAGGTCTTCGCCTTTGCGCACCTGATCGAGGATCTCCTGAGTCTGGTGCGTGCAGAGGAGAATGCGCAGCTTCTGGCGTTGCTTCAAGACCTTCACCGACGTTGCAGCGTTCCAGAAGTTGCTGCACGACCTGTCTTCACGGAGGTCATCGCGGAATTGGAACTGGTGTCAAGTAAGAATGATCTCGCTACTGGTGCGGCTCAGAATCATCTGGGCAAAAATCTTCGCAATTAGAGAGAAAGTTGAGCATTTGCACTGCAGGAACTAGATTAGAGCTAGAAGAAAAGACAGTATAGACTTAGGTGCATTTTAAATTTAAATAGACTTGGGTGTTTTGAATCAAAAATGAGGGATCGATGCGAGGAACTTTAGAAGGGTCTACGGATATCCCTGCTCGGGGTTAGGGGCTGACCGGGGTCTTCTTGCATCTTCTTAAAAATTTAGAGTAGGAAAGAGCCTAGTAGCAACAACTAACTTCCCTCATCAGACAAACGAGCGAACGTGAAGACATATATTGGGGCACCGTAGGACCAAGCGGACTGCCGCTGTCGATGCCTCTCCTTCAAATTAATACCCAGAAATTGGGCCTTCGAGCACTCCGTTCCTGTGTCGCACTCAGGTCACGAACTTCGTCAGGCCGATCACGAAACGCATCGTCATCGACGACTTCCAGCGCTTCTGATGAGGTCGTCGACGTTCCTGCCTCGGCGACAGACTCCGCAGCAGTGAACAAAGCCGACGTGGACTTCGATGATAAGACCACCAGGTCTAGGCTAGAGAGGTCACAGCCTGTATCTGAGATTGCCGCCGCTACAAATTCACAGGAGGTTCCTGGAGCGTCAGAAAAGAACGAGTCGAACATCGGTTTCAGAATCCGTAGAACCGGAAGTTCAATCGCAATACCAACACGGAGTTCAATCCCAAATCGCCCCTCTCAGCGGGTGCTGGCCCAGACACAGGATGAAGCTCCCCAGGGGCCATCGTTCTACCGCTTTGCCCGTATCTTCGGGTTGGATCCGACGGTGACACACCTCGACATCGTGCAAGGGATTGCGCGAACTGCGCCTGTAGGCCGAGTGCTTTCCGTGGATCTCCGAGACAAAGTCTACAGCAAGAACGGCAAGGACGTGACAGCCGCCATCGTACTATTCGACCACGACGCCGCGCCGCAGGATCTTATGCGCCTCGCCAAGCAGGGCTCGTTCCTGGTCCGCGGCCAACTTCCGCATGTCGCTATATACTACAACCGTGCATTTCATGGGAACGACTTCAGCAAGCACTCCTCACGCGTGCTCTACCTGCGTGGGAACCCGGATGAGGAGGACTTCAGCGAGGAGCGTCTACGCGAGCTGCTGCTGGGCAATGATCAAGTTGTGCAGGCTCTGGGTCCTCTAGGCCTCAAGTCGGAGCCTGTCAAGTGGTCTAAGCTTCCTAGTGGCCAGTATTTGATGGAGTGGCGCTTCTTCGACAACCAGAGGCAGGCCAGGGTTCTCCTTCAAGTACTGAGGCGGCATTTCCAGGGCCGAATATCCATCACGATGGGCCGTGACCCATGCTGGAACCAAACACTCTATCCGAGGGACAGGAAGAACACCGGCAACGCCATCTATATAGGTGGGATGAACCAGACAGAAGGTAAACGGAAGTGGTCCAAGTGGAGAAAATTAAAGGATATTCCTCTGGCCAGCAAGAGCGCGCTCCCATCTCGTCTTTCACAAATCATGAGCCCGGAAGGAGTTGAGCCCCAGGATGCCCCCCAAGACAAAATTGATGACATCAACTTCGAGGCCATGGAAGTCCTAGAGCAAGAACGACAGAGGCGGTTGCAAGCCTGGAAACGACTGTATCGCGGTATCCAGCAACGATCAAGTCGGTCTGACCCGAGCTGAGAAGTCTAGTCAAACTGTCCAGTGCGGCCATTTATTTCAGTCCGGGACCACGGCATCCTTGTTGTGAAAGGCGCGAGAGTTTGGTCAACGTGAGAAGCTCAACACCTCCTACTGGCTGTGTCGCCTGCATGGGCTGCAGTGGATCCTAGTGTCGTCGGCATTCGACCAAAGACGTGCACTGAGAGCACGGCGACGAAGCCGTTTGAGAAACGCCAGGCAGCAGACTCGCATCTCCCTTACAGCTGTCAACCAAAAGCAGTATCGCCAAGTTGTCGCCCAGATCCTGATAGGGATATTTCGACAAGTTTGCCGAGATTATAGATGCAGGCAACATCCAAGCTGAGGGCAGTCGCTCAGCAGCACCAAGGAAGGCTATGTTTTCCGGTCAGCAACCTTATGTCCTATAAACCAATCAACTGACACGCCAACATTGAAGCTACTGCCAAGGAATTTTCTGGTAACATCCATTGCGGCTGCAGGAGAGAGGAGGCGTGAGATCGCAGCTGGTGATGCACCAAGGCGTTCGGAGCTCGTTCATCATTTGTGAGCCGGGAGATAAACAAGGGGGGAAGCTGGGAGTAGTGGCAATGGTGCACGACCAGGTATGTTCGTATTTGAAACTGGGGCATCCTGCGCAGCTACATGGAGCAGTTGTTGCAACCAAACATATGCAACCACACCACAACATTTTCCCACCCCAAAGTCCCAGCAAAGAGGTGTCCAACCGTCGCTATCAGGTCGGTTGATGTAGCACGCTAGACTTTCCTCATCACTGAGTTGTGTGGTGATGAATTCGACGGCTTCGAGCTTTCCGAATTGTACTGCCCAATGGAAGCAGTTTTTCTGCTTCTTGTCCGAGGGCATCAGGTCTATTCGGTAGGAGAGAACAATGGCTTGGGAGTTGTCAAAGCTGTTGGCGGCGGCGAAGTGGTGTGACATTCCGCCCGAAACTACATCTGCTAAGTAGACTTTTCGGCGCTTGCTTGAAATATGTTTGCAAGCAGCTGGTACGCTACCTTCTTGATAATCTAGTCGAGGATACAGGCGAAACTCAGTCTGCGGAGGGAAGGATGAAAATGGAAGTGCTTGAAGTGGCCCTGTTTTACGAGAATACCAAATTCATCGACTGTATTGAGAGGCGTTGGCGAGCTTGGTGAAGTCGCTTTGCTCGGAGCCTGGTACGTAATGAGCGGTTCGTTAAAGAAAGAGGACACGAGGGTGGGTCCTCAGCTCATCGAAGGCATTCGAGGGATCACTACTAAGTATGTATGAGAGCAATTTTTTTTTTTTTTTTTTTTTTACAAGATCGAGCAACGGGATATATGTTGCTTGCCTACCGATTGTCAATATGGGCCTAGTCTGCAATAACACATCATTTTCTATATTCCGTGAACTTCTCTGCCTTCTACTCCTTCTCATGATGCGTCCATCCCAATATCCTCTCCGCCTTACTTGACGTCCAAAACGCCCTATTACTGCTCCAGTCACCATCTCTCAGCTCCGTATCGGGATAGTATTGCCTCGCCAGATCCCCACTCCTTGTGTCATCAAGCGTAGTATCCGGCGCGATAATGTTAAAGATCTCACAGCCCTGCTCCCAGCGGTCACTACTGCTCGTCACGCCCAAGAGACACGCCCTCGCCGTCGCAACGGGGTGCACCCAGCCCCAGAGCTGCTTGACGCCCGCCTGGTCCCAGTTCTCCTCGTGCTCCTTGCGCACCTCAGCCCGCCCCTCGACCTCGTGGATCCGGAGGCACGCGATCTTCATGCCGGGGAACCAGTGGGGAAAGACCCGCGCAGCAGCCTCGGCCTCGAGCTTGGCGAGCGCGTAGGCGTCGCTCGGGTGGCACGGATAGTCCTCATCGATGGGGAAATACGGCAGCTGCAGCGGCTGGCTGCTGTACGCGAGGCCGATGGCGTTGACGGAGCTCGCGTAGCTCACGCGGCGGATGCCCACCTCGGCCGCGGCGCGGAGGCCGTTGAAGGCGCTGCACACGTTGTTCTAGTGCGTCTGCCAGTCGGGTCTGCCCAGCGGGTTCGGCACGGCGGCGAGGTGGATGAGGGCATCGCAGTCCCGCAGGGCTTGCACCGTGGCGTCATAGTTGGCCGCGGCGTCCGCGGTCCGCATCTCTGAGTTGGGCGTCCCGTCGTGCGCCTGGCCGCTGCGGTTGATCTGCACTGTGTGGTGGCCCTCCTGGGCGCAGAGCTGGACGACCTCGCGGCCGACGGTGCCGCGGGCGCCGGTGATCGCGATCTTCATCTTGGAGCTTGTAAAGAGGGTCTTGGCGGTCTGAGGAGGGACATGAGGGCGGAATGTGGGTTACAGAATTTTTGACATATCAATGCGTTTGATTCATTCATTATTCTCCCGCTCAAGATTTGGGGCTTTCGTGAAAATTGATTCCATAGGACATTGCTGTGACGTCAAGAGTAGGGAATGGACTTATTTACTGACTATGTCATGTCCAGCCTTGTCACTATCATCTACGTTCTGATGGGAGGTAAGTAATTACTGAGTATTAAGTAATTGGGACATGTTTGCATGGAAGACCCGAGGGGCAAAGACAAGTAGGTAAAGTAGGCATGAAGGAAATGGAGTGAGGCGTATGGGACAACAACGACATTCCATTGCGTCACTGAAAAGTGGAGGATACCAGACAGGTGTGCCTTTGTCCTGTGAGTAAATAGCAGTTTCGAGCAGTCGACCCAGAGGAACCGCCCAACAGTCGGAGCCTTTCCCAGTGTTACAAGTATCCTGCATTATTATATGTAGGCACGGAGTAATCCTCACCTTGTCGACACCCTAATCCTTCCCCGGCCTGAGCCTTCCGCTGCCTCCGATCAGAATGTTTAGTGATCGTCCTTGGGTATATAGATTTAAACTTTTGACAGGGTGCTGAAATAAGATGTTGTCCGGAACAGCCGGGATCGCTTTGATGCCCAGATCGACAATCCAGCAGCAAGTTCCTATATGGCCATGACTTGGAAATCTTGGTCAGAGAGCACCTGAGTTGGCTCGACTCCACTGCATATCGCGAGTTCTCGGCAACAAAGGTCCAGCACCCTCGAAAAGTCTCGAAAATAATTTGAGTTCGCCCTCTTTTGACGCATTCGGCATATGTGTCTCGCAGCTAGTGCGACAACTTGCAGCTGAGGGCGAGGGGGGCGGCGGTCCGGCGCACCAACTCTTGCAGACATGCACGACCAGCTGCTGGTACCGTAGGATACGAATCCGACATGCTCATTTCTGGGCCTAACGCTGCCCTCCCTTCATTCGAAAAGGGGGGGGGGGCGGACTGGGAGGCCCAAGCAGCACAAGGTGGCTATGACCTCTCAGCAGAGAATACTCGCATGACAACTGGCCCTTTGGAGGGTTGACGACGGGTCTCGCCCAATTTTTTTTGGCCCCCAAGGGTTTGTAGAGTATGCCTCCCGTTCGAAATATAGGTTGCGACAGTCCGCCTAGTTGGGCTGAGAATTGAGGGCAAGGCCCTGGACAATGGTCAGCGACTGCCGGTGATGCTACTTAATCAGCACTCTGAAAAAAGGTTATGCCGCAGTGTGCCGCCAGCAATTTCCACCCTGCCCCCCCCCCCCCCAAACACGGGAACCGGGCATGTCTCTTTCTCTTCTCTTTTTTCTTCTTTCTTTTTTCCTTGACACCTGATTTGCACAAGAGACGGCAGCCATTGCGACTCTAATGCGTAAACCTTCGAATCAGTGAACGTTTCTTAGCGCCGCCATAGTTCAACAGAAGCTATTGTGTGTGCAGGGCTGGAGGTGCATTACCACCCCTACCTTTCCCCTCAGAAGAGTAAGTAAGGTGTCTTGAGTGGGGGAAGAGGATCTACAGAAACAAGAGAGGGTGGTGTGGGTGATACACGTGGCCCTAGGATCTCAATAGTCGAGGCGAGAGGGAATTCTAGGGGGGTTTCAAGAAGGATCATACGAGGCACCAGGGCGGTTGTGAGATGTCTGTACGATGCATGCATGGTACTTTGTTGGCAGACCATGGAAACACGGTCGATCTACAGCGGTGATTGTTCAACCGTACCTGTCCAGTATCGACATTGTCAGTGAGTACATGAGTAGCATGTCTCTCATCTGGGTGGCAGCGTCTCAGTGTCTCAAGAAAGAGGAGGAGGAAGAAGAAGAAGAAGAAGAAGAAGAAGAAGAAATCGAGAAAAAAAAAGAAGAATCATCAAATCTAGAGCCAGACATGAACAAGTAACACGGTATGTTCGTCATCATAGTATTTCGAGAAGAGTAGCATGTCTCAGTTTTGGGCTGGCTCCTTTAAAATGTCTGAGTCTCAATACGAGAACGAGCAATCCTTTCCATCTTGACTGTTGACGTCTGGGCGCCCGAGAAGGGGTCCTCCATCGGCATACTTACCATGGAATATTCAGGGAATGCTGGAAGGAGCGGTGTTGAGAGATCGGGATCTAAGCTAACCTTGCCTCGTAGCGGGGGGGATATTATACTGAGCAGGAGCAGGTGATGACCTGACAGGGGGCCACGCAGGGTAAGCGAATCCACCACGGAAGTATTACCGCAGGACAACCCCCCCCCCCCCCCAGAGCGGACCCCTTTAGGTTCTTGCCAGTAGCCCTGGAACCATTCTGCCCTCCTGCCCTCCCGTGCCTCCCACGCTCCTACCCTCTTCCAGATGGTCAGGGCTGCACTTTGGCTTAGAGCACAGAGACGTTGAAGCTAAGAAAAAGGACCCTGGAACCCTGTAGAGCCAGCCCCCCACCAACGCACCCAAGAACAGCATGGAATTTCATTCAAATGTCGACTGTCACAAGCCCAGACATGATCCATCAAAAACCAAACAGCATATTTCTTTCCCTTTTCCCTACTTGGCCCCAAACACTGCTTGGCCGGTCACGGAGATTCCATCTGATCATTTTCTCCTTGGGATTGCTAGACCTATGTGTTCCCTCACTTTCGTCGTCAAGCCATTGAGACTCCCACCTTGATGACTTGTTGAAAAGGAAGAAGAAAAAGGGAAAGGCAGAGAGAGAGAGCTTCTTCCTCTCTCTTAGGTGCCTACGACATCCTCAGCCTGACGTTGGGGCCATCTCAGGGTCTTCCAGGGCCACTCAGCAGTCTTGTCACTTTGGTCCTCGTCCTCTGCATCGGCTCGATCCCTTTGCTGTGTTCACATCTCGTGGTCGGTGATCGAAAATACCCCGCCGTTGTCTTAACCGACCTCGCACAGCCTCGAAGCGAGCCTGCATCAATCAATCATATGCGGTTATGCAGGTCTACCCGATCCTGCGCGCACACACACACACACACACGCACACACACACACACGCGTACAACACACATACACACACCCCCCCTACAGGTCGTATTCCATCCCATCGAATTAACCGTTTCGAGTCACACTTGCGAGTCGACGGGTCACATTGACTCAACGTCGTGGAAAGACATTGGATGTATGTACATGTGTGTATAGTCCAAGGCGCCCTCCTACGCACGACATGACAATGGAGGACCACCTGGTAGCACCCTGGAGACTCAAATGCTAACAGAGACACATCTTTCTAGAATTATCTCGTCACTGTCTCCTGTCATCGTTCCTGGTCTGCCCATCTAGGGATTTCTAGAAAAGTGTCCAATGTGGCGTCAACTCTAGCCCAAGCTAGCTGCATCAGCCATGTCTCTTCTCCCTATCGACCCGGCCGACTTTCCGGATGTCCCAACCCGAAAGGCCCTGATCGCCATAGACTTCCAGAACGACTTTCTCTCCGAGGATGGTGCACTTCCTGTGAAGCAGCCCGAGGGCATGGTCGACAGGGTCATCGACCTGGCCGAGGCCGTCCGCAGCTCTGGCTATGGCGAGGTGATCTGGGTGCGCAGCCAGTTCGACACCAGCCGCTCAGCAGGTGGCCAGCAGATCATGGCCGCGGATACGCCGCAACTGCCCATGAGGCCGGGGTCAGCCGCCGCCGCCGCTCACATGCGCAGATCGCCATCCGCTGCCTCTCTAGTCGAGAGCGACCCGGAGGCCTTCCTGAGCGTCGTGGGAGGCCCGGCCGGCAAGACCAAGCCGCAGTGCGTGCGCAAGGGGACCCGAGGTGCAGAGCTGCTGCCTCCCATTGCCGCGGCCAAGGGACCAGGCGACTACGCCATGACCAAGAGCTACTATTCTGCCTTCCAGTCAGGGCGGCTGCTCGACCTGCTGCGGAGGAAGTTTGCCACAGAACTGTACATCTGCGGCTCCATGTCCAATGTCAGCGTGTACGCGACCGCTCTCGCCGCCAGCTCGCACGGCTTCAGCATCACCATCGTCGAGGACTGCTGTGGGTACCGGAGCGAGATGCGCCATATGAACACGGCGAGGGAGCTGATGGAGCAGACCGGATGCGAGTTCACCACAGCCGCCGACGTCAAACATACACTCTTGCCGAGAGTCCCTTCATCATCCGGGGAGCCCAGGGACCGTAGTCCTCCGCGTGGGCCGCCTCAGGTAGTACCACCCGAGCTTATCGCGGCGGCCGTGGCAGGAAGCAGAAGCAAGGCAATGCCCGTACGTCCAAAACCTGCATCTCCTCCCACTGACCCTGCCCGCAGCCCAGAGGACCAGCAGGAGACCGGAGGGGCAAGAGGAGGAGGGGCTGGAGTAGGAAGAGGAAGAGGAGGAGGACGAGGAGGGGTTGCTGTTCCATCGCCGCCATCATCATCACCATCATCATTACCACAAGACCTTCCCTCCTCACTAGACAAGCTGAAGCTAAGCTCCGATTCTCCAGAGCCGGCCAGAATCTCTCACCCTGTCAATGACACACCTGCCGACGAGGCCACCACACTGGAGCCCGAAGATGACTCATCCCAGCCCAAGGCTGAGCCGGCGCTTCAGCCCGTGGTGACACCTCGAGACGCTAAGGCTGAGAGCGCAGATGCGCAGGAACAGAAAACGGCCGATCATGACCTTGACCCACAAATAGTCGCGACAGAGTATACGACGGAATCCACCAAGGCTAGCGAGGCATCAGACCCTCTTCACGATAGAAAGAGCGGCGGAACCACGGCGGAAAAAGTAGCTGGGGAAGGATATAAACCTAACGTCTCGTCACCAGAGACCAACGAAACTACACCCACAAAACACGAGGCCGATAGCGCAAGGCCTCGCACGCCCCCAAAAATGGACATTCTTATCTCGGAAACCTTATTGATGATGCCGACACCAGACGAAATCCTGGAGGAAGCCCGGGCCAACCGGTCGAAGGCAGATTTTCCGTCTGCATCCTCATTGACCAACACAAAGCTCGCCAGTCAGCAAGTCGGAGTTGGATCCTCAGAAGGCAAGGTTGTCACCGAAGGACCGGAAGCCGAAGCAGATACTGAGGCAGGAAGCAGCTCCAGCACTAGGGAGCCGAACATGCCGGAGGCGCTCTGTGAGGGAGATACGACTTTGACTCGGGACTTTCTCCCGCCATCCCTCATCGAAGGCATCTTCGAACGGCTGTGCCATGAGGTGCACTTTAAGAAAATGCTGCACCAAGGCGGCGAAGTGCCCCGCTTCGTCGCGGTCCAGGGTCAGGTTGATGAGGACGGCACGGAGCCGGTCTACAGGCACCCCAGCGACGAATCACCGCCTCTGGCGCCGTTCACGCCTGCGGTGGAACAAATCAGATCGCATGTCGCTCGGGCACTGGGCCACCCGATCAATCACGTTCTCATCCAGTGCTATCGGAATGGTAACGACTACATCAGCGAGCACAGCGACAAGACACTTGATATCGTCAGGGGTTCTTACATCGCGAATGTTAGTCTCGGCGCCGAGAGGACGATGATCTTCCGGCAGAAACGAGGCGAGAGGAAGAACGTCTTCCAGCAAAGGAACGGAACATCAGACAGGAACGAAGACGATGAGAGTGCCAAGACGCTCTCCAAAGGAGACACCGACAAAGCTGCCTCGTCATCCAAGCTCACTCCGCCCTCCTCCCAGCGCCAAACCATACGCTGTCCTATGCCGCATAACTCTCTTATCAAGATGGGCCTCATGACCAACGAGAAATGGCTCCACGGCATCCGCGCCGATAAGCGACCCCAGACTGAAAAGTCCCAGTCCGAGCTCGCCTGGAATGGGATCCGCATCAGCCTCACTTTCCGCTTCATCGGAACCTTTCTGATACGCTTCCCCCAAGACGGCGACGCACTCGAAGAACCCCTTATCTGGGGCCAGGGCGCGACCTCTAAAGTTCCCGAGACAGCCAGGCCTGTTGTCAATGGGCAGACGCCGCAGGCCATCCCGATGCTCAAGGCTTTTGGAAAAGAGAACCACAGTCCTCATTTCGACTGGGAAGCCAACTACGGGTGTGGGTATGACGTGCTGCACATGAAGTCTGCCCCACGTTACTTTGGGTGCGGCGACACCATTGCTGATGGGCGCGTAAGAATCATGTTGGCAGAGTGCGGCGTCAAGTATGCAAGAGGCAATATTGGCTTCGGAACGAACAACAAGAAGACTAGCAGCCACAGCGGACTGCCGCTGGTGCGTGGTGCCGAGCCCGGCGAGATGGTACCTGTCAAGTTCTTGGTAGATGACGCGGATCGCACCCCAGCGGTGGGGGACGCTGCTATCCTCCTTTACCTCGACATGAAGCACCCGAAGAAGAAACGCGGCGATGGTGAGGTTGCAGACACGTATAGCCGGTTCTATGCTGCCCTTGCGCTCGAGCAGCGATGGAAGCAGCTCTGGCACGCCGAGAAGTCCAGCGAGAAAGCCCAACTCAGGGAGGCGATCGCTAGCCTGGCCAAGACAGAGCTCTCCGTGTTCGACTGGTGGGCCACGCCTGCTGCCAATCTTGGCCAAGATACATTTGTGGGCATTGCGGGCGGTGCAGAGCCGAGCATTGCTGATTTTGCGCTCTGGCCTGTTCTGCATGACATAGCTATAGCATGGAGCGTTGACCTAGGCTTCAAGGTCGCTCCGAGCCGTACCGTGTTTGGACACCTAAAATGGATGGCACTCGAGAGGTATTATGTCGACTTCGCGGCCAGGAAGAGTGTGATGCAGGTCTTTGGGGACAAGGTCATCCCAGAGCCGCAACATAGCGACAATGGGGCCGCGACTCCGAAAGAGGGCGTGACTGATGCCGAGAGGGAAAACGCAAGCACTGAGTTATTATCCCCGAGCAAAGGGAAAGTTGTCAAATCTTGACGAGGGTGGAAGAAGTTGGACAATGGGAGCAGAGAGATTTTGCTTTATCTAAGGTTCGTGCTGACAGATCTTCAGGAAGAGAAGATGCACAAATCAACCAGAGGGCAATATCATTGCCGGTAAACCCATGAGAGACAGCTGAGCATTCATCGGTCATATGAAGCACACACATAGCATAGGGACGTAATAGCATAGCGATGGAAGGAAATCAGATCCTGTTTCATTCATCATTTACTTTTTGCTCCCTCAACCCAAAGAAAAGGCCGACCTTTCTCCCGTCACAGTGACGACTACCCTCTGGCTATACGTCCTCTCCCCGTGCAAAAAGCGGATCGCATCTTTTGTGTAGTAGTCATCGAACCGCCACCCACTTACTCACAAAGACGACAACAAACCACCAAGCCAGCCCAAATCTAGTAAGGCGAGGTCTGCCACTTACTTTCGCTCTCCAGCCGGTCCCACCGCAAGAAGGCGCAGCCCAGCCCGCCCCCGTAGCTCACCTCTCCCTTGTACGCCATCTCGGCCCAGAACATAGCCATCAGGTGCTCATGCCGGGCGATCCAGCGCAGCCAGCTGGCGTCGTTGAGCAGCTGCATGCGGAACTGGTAAAAGAAGATGGGCGACAGGGCCTGGTCCGGGGTCGGGCATGGCAAGGGGAGGACCGTGGGGTCATAGGTGTCGGCGCTGGTGCGGGTGCCGTCGCGGTGCATGTACTCGATGCCGATGCCGCCATGGCCGGCGAGGTGGCGCAGGAAGGCGGCGGAGAGGTGGGGGTGGGCGGAGAGGCAGAGGAGGATGTCGTGGTTGTTGAGGAGGTCGAAGCGGTTGGTGTAGATGGACTTGAGGTAGACGTCGCGGAGGGGCTCGAGGGCGGGGTGGAGAGGGGTGGTCCAGAAGGGTGGAGGTGGGGGAGGAAGAGGAGGCATCTCTTCTCTATCGTTGGTAGGGGCGGCGATGGGCGTAACGGTGGATGTGTCGACAATCACGGGTGGTGGTTGTGGTGGAAGAGTAGCAGCAGCAGCAGCAGCAGCAGGGACCTCGTCGGCACAAGGGAGGTAGCCGGGCTGCTGGTCACACATAGGAACCTCGTCTCCCTCAGCCGCACCGCCATCAACCTGCACCATCTCCTCGGCGCCTTGTGCCTTGTACGGATACTGAGACGGGTCAAAGGCGGGCCCCAGAGCCTCGCAGATGGCCTTGGTGTACAATGCATAGCTGGGCAGCATCTTGTAGCAGCCCTTGTTGCAGATCAGGGTAGTGAAGCTGCGGGAGGCGACCAGCTGGAGCAGGGCCACAAGGCTGCGGCTCTGGAAGTATGCAGCGGTTGTAAAGTGCTCGGGCATGGATTGCAGGGCGCTGGGGTTGTCCTGGATCTTGGCTATCCAGGTGAGGCCCTTGTGTTCGGTGCCTCCACTGCTGGTGAGCCACTGGGCTGGGGGTTCTGGAATGATGTGAGAGTTGTGTCAGGAGTAATTTTTCATGTAGAGCACTGGGTCATTGCCCGTGGCCAGGCTATAAGAAAAAGAAAAAGGAAGCTCACCTGCTCCGTCGTTGAAGTAGTCCGTCATGAGGCCTAAGGCCTGGGCTGTCACTCCCTCTGCATCGTTGGGTACTTCCATAGTCTCATTGCGAAGGCAGTCCTGTATTAACAGATACTTCCTCAGCAGGGCCATCCTATGATGAGATAGGAGAGACTTAGAGAGATCTGTAGATCAGTATCTTCTCACCTTGGTTTCGCGACCAAACACGGTAGCTGCAAGCTCGCTATTTTGAACGAACTTGTCTCGATCCAGGTTCCACTCGAGACCCTGATACTTGATCGTGATGGCCGGGCGGCCAATTTCGTTTGCATCTTCAGCATCCGCGGTGGCGAGGTCGGCCCTGGCCTCTTTGCTGCTACTTTGCGTGGTGGTCGTGTCCATTTTGTCGGTTTTCTCAGTAGTCACGACACGCTGCACCTCGTCATTTTCGCCACTTGCCTTCACCTTGTCGTCAGTCTCAACAGAGACATTTTCCTTCTTGGTGATGTCTGACATTTTCGCATGGACTGTCCGTAATCAATTGCCTCAGAGGTGACCAGTCGTGATTGTTGATGGTTGTTGAGCGAGGTGCGAAGGAGGAGAAAGCTCAAAGTACCTCAAGGGCTGCGCAAAACAAACACGAGGTGAGGAGACAAGACGGAGTGTCTTGATCCCAGACTGGGGATTGAAGTTTCGTTTGGGAGACTTGTTGGGTAAGAAGAATGAAGTCAGTCAGATAGAGCGCGTAGCGAGGGACGGAGGGGTTGGAGTATCAGTAGATGAAAGAAGTTTCTTCTACAGCTGATATTTCTTTTTTCCTTGGAGGCTTCTATTGTCTGTATGTCAACAATGGAGCTATCTAGAGTAAAAATGGAGAATGAACGTCAAGTGGCTGGAGCTGGGAAGGAAGTCAACACCTGATACTGATTCTCTACTGAAGAACTTTGGCCAGAGAAGATGTGCATTGGACAGCCCCATTCTGGACAGGTCTTCATCACAAGACAGATGGATCTTGGGGATAGTAGCTTTGTAAACCCCAAGACCTGCTCAATGTGCCACGAAATAGATCTAGTGATCATCTATCTTTACACAATCAGATGTATGGCCAGACCACATCAATGAGGCAGCAGGAAGCGGTCAGTGGGCAAGGGAGTTGAGGAGTTATAAATGCTTTGCTACCTGTCGAACATGCACAGGAAGTCCACCATAGTGTATACAATATGACCATGTTGAATCAAGACCACTGAGAGCACCACATGTAGTTCCCATTTTCCTATCGGCGGCAACACGCTTGCTTTAGACAAAAGGTTGAACTCGTCTCCATCCATTTCCTGTCGCGTACCTGCGCCTTCGAAAGTTCTCATTTTCATGTATTACTTCACCACTGAACCCTCGATCGCTTCTCACGACCTCGAGTCCCAGGGCAGCGGGTACGTGCCCACCCAGTCCGCAACTTCGCTCCTCAGCTGTAAAATCTCGGGCTCGTTCTCGCCCTCACCCAGGTACTCCTGGAAAACCTTGAGCCTGCCGGGGCCCTTGACGTTCTTTTCCTCGGCATTCTTCTTGGCCGCCTTGCTGACCCTCGATGCAATAGCGACGGCACGATCCACAATATCCGCCACTCTCGCAAAGTCATCCTCGCTGAAACCACGCGTCGTCATCGCAGGCGTGCCCATCCGCAGGCCACCAGGCATCAGAGCAGACTTGTCGCCCGGCACGGTGTTCTTGTTCGCTGCGACGCCGACGAGTTCCATCACGCGCTCGACCCGCGCTCCGTCGATTTCCTGCGGCTTCAGGTCCACCAGCACGAGGTGGTTGTCCGTGCCACCCGACACGAGCTTGTACCCCAGACCGCCCTTGTCCTTGGAATCGCCCAGTCTCCGCGCGAGAGACCTAGAGTTGGCCAGAACTTGTTCGGCATACGCGCGGAAGTCAGGCGTCTGCGCTTGCTTCAGAGCGACAGACAGCGCAGCGATGGTGTGGTTATGCGGGCCACCCTGGTGCCCCGGGAAGACTGAGGAGTTGATGGGGCCCTCCAGGTCGTAGAGCTCGTCTTCCTTGGTCTTGGGGTTCTGGCGCCGCACGCCCTTGCGGAAGAATATCATGGCGCCGCGGGGACCGCGGAGGGACTTGTGCGTGGTGGTCGTGACGATGTCGGCGAAGGAGAACGGGCTGGGGATGACCTTTGCGGCGACCAGGCCCGAAATATGCGCCATATCAGCCACGAGGTAGGCATTCGCCTTGTCGCAAATTTCTCTTATCCGAGCATAGTCGATGAATCGGCTGTAGGCGCTCGTCCCTGCGACGATGATCTTGGGTCGGTACAGCAAAGCCAGCTCTTCCATCTGGTCGTAGTTGATATAGCCTGTGGACTCATCGAGGCGGTAGGGAAGGGTCTCAAAGTATTTCGAGATCATGGAGATCTTCTTGGTCGGGGTCTGATACCCATGGGAGAGATGGCCGCCGTGGGGAAGGTCAAGACCCATCAGACGGTCGTGTGTGTTCATAAAGGCAGAGTAGACGTAGAGGTTGGCCGGTGCGCCGGAGAGGGCTGCGAGCAGGGCATGTCAGTCAGTCATAATCTGTAGCGGCAACATGGGCGATGGGAGGCACAAACATTGCACATTGACCCCCCACTGCTTGTCGTCCAGGCCGAACGTCTCCAGCGCTCTCTGCTGGCATAGCCTCTCTGACGCGTCGATGAACTCGTTGCCGCCATAGTATCTTGCTCCAGGGTATCCTTCCGAGTACTTGTCTGCAACACAGCGTGTAAGTCTCTGCCTGTCTCCCAGCACGGTTTTGTGGTCGTCATACTCTGCATCGGACTGCCTAACGCATCCAGGACCGCCTGCGATGTGAAGTTTTCGGAGGGAATGAGGTTGATGAAATGCTTCTGTCTCTTCTTCTCCTGTACGCATCAAGGACAGTCAGCGGGCAATCCGCAGATAAACAGCCTCTTCTGGCCGTGGCGATGATGATGATGATGAAAGAGTGTAACTCGCATTTTCTATGATCTCGTACATGGCCGGATCGGCCTCCTTCAGATGCGTGGCCAGCAGCTGCACCGCAGACGTCTGGTTAGCTTTGGAAGAACCGTGGATAGGAGCGGCATGAGCAGATGCTTCTTGGCGCACTTTCTGCTGGCTCTCGACGCTCAGCGAGGAAACACATCTCGTCGCCGAGACGAGGCTTCCCCTCTGGCTCCACGACCGTGTTGGAACGGACCGCAGGACGCGCGAGGCGCCTCGAAACAGGGGAGATGCAGACATAGTTTATGTATCCTCTGCTCTTCCACTTGTAGGCCTGATTCAGCATCCACAATAGATATAATTGTCAGCCACACACGTTGCTGCGTCTAGCCCAGGCGTTGGGGAAGTGAACCCAAGCGGCTGGGAGGTGACGGGGGAAAGGGTCGGCGACTTACCGGAAGCTTACAGGACCATTGTGGGAGGTCGGCGGAGGGAGAGGATTCGGGAGGGGGCTTCTTAAAGATATCAAAAGTACCCGGGCAAAAGCACGGTGGAGGTTCGATTGAGTGCCGGTGCCGGTGTCGGTGGGTGGACTCGAGTGCAGGCAACATGGGAGGTCGATGCTATCGTCTATCGTCATTACGCCGCCAGGTGCGCCCACCCTTGCCGCCGGGACCGACTCGCGAAGGGGCCCCGCTGGTGCAGCAGGCGCCGGAGCACATCCCCCCCCCCCCCCTTCTCTCTTCCTTTTCCTAGCTTACCCCCTGTTTAGAAGGCTGCTGTGGGTTCTGGTGGGTGCACGGACCACATGCCTGGGCAGAATATTTGGAGTTGTGCGCTCAGCAATTTCTTCCTCTTCTTTCCTTTCCTCTTCTCTTCTGTATCAACTATATTGGGTATGATGAAGCCGCTTCGATAGCACATCTGTTTCTTCTGCCTCACGGCGGGAGCATGCTGACATGTCTCTGGCGGCACCTCACCACCTTTAGAAGAGACAATTTGAAGCCAATCTGACCCAAGCTCGACACAAAAATTTTTATGGTTGATCAGGGCTATTCAGTGCCCTTCCTCCCCCTTCCCTCCTCCAATTATTCATTCCCTGCCTTCTTCCCTAATGACTCATTTCCCTTTTGTCTACATCATTGGCGTTATCTTTTATTTTTGCTAGATAGTTTTCCCACTCATTGGGCATTGATATGTGTCAATGCCTCTGTGGTCCTTGCGTTCACGGTGCCCATTTTTCTCCTGTATTGCTCAAGTGAGCTCAAGCCCCATTGTCATAGCCATCCTGACCCAATGAGCCAATGCTTATATAGGCATCCAAAGCTTGTGATTATGTCCAGGCTGGCAAAATGCTTGGAGATTACAATCTGTACAGAATGATGGGATGTTATATCCAATGTCCACGCAGGCGTATTTGAATATATTGAGACTACTCCAGTGCCAATGCTTTGCCAAGTTGCATCTGTTGACAATTTGTTGTGGTTATCCGCTTTCTTTGAATTCTGGTTGAGCACCAAGGTTGCTCCCCTTCCATTTCAATTCTTGTGCATATCACAAGATGGGTGTCCGAGAGTAAGAAGAATGACAAACAATAGGAAGCATGCAGTGCAGGGGAGGAAAACCATAGGCAGCAAGTACATCACATTTCCAGAACAAACACCAGTTTTGGAAAAATGGTGAAACCATCCATGAAATTTGCTCGCAGCTCATTGATCCCGTTTTCAATGCCATCAAAACATGCCGAAACCCCCGAGACAGACACCGAGAGATCTTTTCTTTCCCTAAGAAGCCCTGCGATTGTGGATTTCAGAGAAATATGTACTGAGCAGCGCGAACCCAACCGATTACTCCGAATGCAAGATCCCTTTCCGTCTTCATTCAGTGAGGAGGAATGTTGTCGTGGTTGCTGGTACCGTTGCCGTCGACATCGACATCGAGTTGTCGTCCGGACCGCCCTTACTTCTCCTCCTCCACGTCGCCCATCAGGGCGTTCCTCTTCTCCGTCTGCCGGGCCAGCTTGCGCTCGCGGGCAGCCTTGGTCTTCGCACGCTTGGCGTCCATCTCCTCCTTCAGCTGTCTCTCGCGGGCCTTCTCGGCCTTGGCGCGGTGGATCTAAGCAGACAGCAAACGTCAGCATCTCTATTTGGGATTTGACTCCAGGAGTAGAAAGGGAGGAATTACATACGTGCTCAACCAGGGCGCGCTTGTGCTTGAAGGTGTTACCCTTAGCGGCGTGGTACAGCTCGTGGTAGAGGTGCTTGTCGATCTTGCCAGAGGCACGGTACTTGACGAGGAGGCGGCGGAGGACTCGTTGACGGCGCATCCAGAGGACTTGCCTATAATCCAGCATGTCAGTTTCTTGTTCGTCGCATGCTAGTCACCAGCACCCAGATGACCAGAGCTCTTGTCCGCGTGCCGCACATGACTCGTGCCCTCTCTTCGCATCACTTGAATCTTCTCTCGCAAGGTGACTTGATCTCGACGACAACATGGGCGGTGCAGACGTACTCAGGCATACGGGCGTCGGCGGTACCCTTTCTCTTTCCGAAACCACGGTGACGACCAATCCGGCGGGCGAGGTTCAGCTCTCGGGCACGGGCACGCGAGTGCATGGTGACGGGCTTGCGGATGATGAGGCCATCGGCGACGAGCTTGCGGATCGACTGGCGGGAGTTGGCGTTGGAGATCTCGTTGACCTCGTTGGGGTCCAGCCAGATCTTGCCCTTGCCGCAGCTAAGGACATCGGCCGCGAGGCGCTTCTGGGTTCGCAGGTTGACCCTGTGAGATGAAGAATCGACATGTCAGCACTCCACTTTTTTCTCTCTATCTTCTCCCTGTGTCCTAATTCCTTTCGACCGTGACAGGAGATCGTGTGCAGTGACGGGCTATCGAGGACTTCTCGTGGTGTTGTGGTTGATAATGATGGTGGTAGGTGGTCGGCAGATCGTTTGCGTGTGTTGTGCTGTGGGCGTCATAGACGGGCCAAATCTCCCTCTTCCCCAAAGATTATGGTCCATCAATCAGTCCCCCAGCAAACAGCCAATCCATCTCTTTCTGTGTTCCTTTGTGTCCATATATCGTCGAGGGATTCGAGGTTTGGCACTCACATCTTGACTGCAGTTGCTGGTGATGGTCGTTGGCGACTGATTTGGTCGGGTTGGATGGGGCTGGCTTCGAAGGGAAGGGTCGTAAAAATTTCCAAGCAGCGGACGAAGCGGCGGCGTGGGAGAGAGGTTGAGACGGGCTCCTTCCCCTTCCCCGCCAGCTTGGTGCGGCGAGCCAGGGCGCTAGTGAAATTGTTAGCATCCGCATGACCTAGCACGTGACCTCAACTTTTAGTGCATTTCCTGGGTCATACACCCTTGCAATCCTGTGTGTAAGTCAGGACGACCTAGAAATTTGGTCACCTTCAACCTGAGATCGATGGCTGGATGGCACAGCGAGGGGGATTCCCAAAACGTCTGCACGTATCTCTCTCACAACATCTTCGTCAAAGAAGGCAATAGCCCGAACAAGTATGGATCTTGAATGAGGATGAAGAATGCAGAGACCGCGAAACCTATGTTCCCGGAGGATCTGAAAACATGTTTCGGGCTACTAATATGAGGCGATATTGACAAGAGCAAGGTCTACTTTTACGACGTCCATATACCAACTATGCGAACTTCTCCCGCCGCTCTCAGTGACGAAAGCTGGAATAATCACCCGATCTAGGTGTCTGTTTTGCTTTCTTTCGTGAACCTTCGTTATCCTCGTTTTTTGTTAGTTTTTCAGTTTGGGGGGGGGGGGGTTTAATGAGTCGTCATCTAATACGAGGTGCTGGTGATCGCGCGACCTTCACCATTGGACCTCAACTCATAACTACAATGACTCCTTACTCTACGAGCCTTCTCATATGACCAAGTCTTTACTCCCCGTGTGACAGCCTAAATCACTTTATGATCGTGACGGCAAGAAGGCTTTACCAGAAACCTGGGACCTAATAGGGTCCGGCGTGAGTCAGACCGACCGAGAGTCACAGCCTCGTTTTGGGGTTACACAACATCTGCGCCTGGCCTTGGAGGGGGCACCATCTTGCTACAGTACCTCAAAGCTGCCCTAATTACTTACATATGAAACTTTCGACCTCTTGTCATCGATACGCTCGAAGTCATGTCTATACCTATAAATCTCATCGCGTCCCCGGATCGATCATTAATTACGTCCAGGCAACCGAGGTCTTTACCAGAGATCTTGATACAACCGTGATAATGCCTTCATTACAGAGCAGCTCCAAGAAATCCGCTGGAATCTCAAAGAGACCCCACAGAGACAACAAGGGCAAATGCAAGGCAGTGACTTCTGAGCAGTTGCCTATCGCCACTCTCGCACATCCAGAGCCGTCATCCGCAGATGCAGATGCAGATGCAGAGGATCGTGGCCCCATCTTCTTCTGGCGCGAGACCGAAAGACCGCACGGCTACATGTCGCAGTGGTTCAAGTACCCCTTCTACTCCCCCTCTGACCCGTCCAAAATCTTCGTCACGGCGGAGCACTGGATGATGTACCAGAAGGCGGTGCTCTTCGGCGACAACGATATCGCGGCACGGATCCTGGTGGGGCAGAAGCTGCACCCAAAAATAATCCGGAGCATGGGCCGTAAGGTCAGGGGATTCGATGAGGAGGTGTGGGATAGGGAGAAAATTCGAATCGTGGAGGAGGGAAATTGGTTGAAATTTACAAGTCCGGCCCACGACGACGCCTTCAAGTTGAAGGCGCAGTTGTTGTATACTGGGGATAGGGAGCTGGTGGAGGCGAGCCCGTTCGACCGAACGTGGGGAATTGGGTTCAGGGCGAAGGATGCAGAGATAGCTCGGGATTCTTGGGGGAGTAACTTGCTTGGGATAGCACTGATGCACACGAGGGAGAGGCTAAAGAAGGAGGCCGAAGGGGGAGATGCGAGTGTGGAAGAAGGTTTTGGAGAGACACATTCAAGGAAAACCAGTGATGATGACTGAATGGAGACTCATGAGGTTTGCCCTCCCCCCCCCCCCCAAAGAAAAAATTACGAAACAAATACTGTATACGATTGGTTGTCGAATTGTCATTATGCTTGTTGTTACACAATATCTTAGTTGTGCATCAGCATGATACACGAAGCTTTTAGTCGCTCACAATTAGACCCAATGAATTAGAAAGGAGTACTTAGGAATCAATCCGCATGATTCTAAGATACCTAAACATATTATGGCCTTTCTCTTACTTTTGGGCCAACAATGAATGCTCTGCCCCCACCCCCCCCCCCCCCCCCTTTTTTTTTTTTTTGGTTTCTTTTTTGCTCTCTTTGCATCTCCCTTCACAGCTCGGCACAACATTGGCCATCCGCTCTTCGATCGGTATGATGGCCGGCCTCTTCCGCAAGGTGTACGACTGGTTGCTCAGAACTTTCTGGTAAGCTCGCCCGCCCGACCATGACCTCAGGGGAACCTCTCTGCCAGTTGCCCCTCACCCAGTTTTGCCGCCCCGCCGACCGTTCATCCCTTGGGCTCGATAACGAACGATGCTTATCGCTCTTGTCCAAAGTTGCTAACTAGTACCAATAGGGCAACCGAGATGGATGTCACCATGATCGGACTTCAGAACGCAGGCAAGACCTCTCTGTTGAGGGTGTTATCGGTAAGGAACCTCTCCTCCTCCGTCCAAGGACAATAAATACTGGTGGTTGTTGTTGTTGTTGGTGGTGATGGTGGTGGTAGTAGTACTAACGAATGACCCCCAACAGGGTGGAGAATTCACCATCGAGTAAGCGTGCTGCCGTGACGTCCCATGACCCATCGGCCGAACCCCTCTCCTTCAGCTCCCCCTTCCCCGGGGCATTTCTTCCACCAACCCCATGACACACGTCCCAGATCCCGTCATCCCGTTGCGCAAAGGAAATCCGGGTTTGTGTGAACTGACAGTCGGAAATGCAGCTCGATCCCCACGGTCGGGTTCAATATGAAGAAGGTGCAGCAGGGACATGTGACCCTGAAGTGTTGGGACCTAGGCGGCCAGCCTCGATTCCGGACGATGTGGGAGAGATACTGCCGTGGAGTCAATGCGATCGTCTTCATAATTGACATCGCAGACGTGGAGGTGATCCCGCAGGCGCGTGAGGAGCTTCACTCACTGATGAGCAGCCCGACGCTGGAGGGCATCCCCCTCCTGGTCCT
This sequence comes from Cryphonectria naterciae, assembly GCA_014850475.1. NCBI lineage: Eukaryota > Fungi > Ascomycota > Sordariomycetes > Diaporthales > Cryphonectriaceae > Cryphonectria > Cryphonectria naterciae. Next base: position 129,126 of record JACWST010000084.1, read on the forward strand.
GGGCAACAAGTCAGACCTGCCAAATAAGCTGTCGGTAGATGAGCTGATCGATTCCATGGATCTCAAGAGCATAGACCACCGCGAGGTGTCGTGCTATGGCATCAGTGCCAAAGAGGAGACCAACCTGGACGCAGTCCTCCAGTGGCTGGTCAAGTTTGCCAACAACAGGTAGAGCGTTCGACGACTGAACACACACACACTCACCCACACTCACCCACGCAACATTTTATTCGACCAAGACCAGTCTCGTCTTTTACACACACACACACACACACTCGGAAAACAGTCCCGCCTGGATTCGGGATGGAGGCTGGGCTCTTCTTTCTTTCGGCGCAGTAGGGGCTTTCGTGGACGACTTTTTCGCAACCCTTCAAGACGGTTCTTATCCTGGCCGGCAACGACCGAATTCCAAAATGCATACACACTTCCTTCGCGACCTACCTCGAGAGTTATGCGACACCCTCGAGCGCCCTTGTTTGCTCCGACAGAACTCGACCTTTCCCCCCCCCCCTTTTTTTTCTTTTGCAATACACCAGCCGGCGCTGATCCACCCTAGGCACTTGCCCCGGACCAGCGATGGCTAATTCCTCGTGTCTTTTTTTTTTTCTTTTTCGTTCTGATACTCTTCCTTCTTCATATCCTCTTCATCGATTTTTCCTTCTTCTTTCTTTCCAACGATAAAGATTCTGCGAGGGTGGCAACGTGCATGCATGGCCTGGTAGTGCGCACCGGTAGTTTGAATAACTGATTGAAGGAGAATATTTTTGGTGGATATACCTGGGTAATCATGATCAATGATGACGAGCCACGAGATGATATACTGCATCCAAGCATGACAATCGTACCCTTCAGCCAGACTTCAGTGACTCTGAATCCGACCCTATGTGAGATGATGAAGATGAACTTGAAGGGTAGTAGTGAAGACCATGGGAAAGACTGATGCGAATAAAATGAAAAGAGAGAAACAAAGAAAAGAATAACAAAGAAAGACGAAAAAGAAGGTGAAAGACAGGACCGAAGAAGAAAAAAGAAATCCCCCCCCCCCTCCACCTCTCAAAAAAACAACTCCTCAAAAACCAAAAAGAAAAAAAAAAAAAAAGACTGTGGGGGAAAGAGGGGATCACGAAGCGGACCCCATCCCCCGGCCGGGGCTTCACCAGCCAGTCATAGCCACTATACACTTGAAACGGGCTACAACAAGGCTTGTCAAAAACGAGAGGAAAGGTCGAAAGGGATTGCAAGAAGGAAACCAAAAAGAAAAAAAGGAAAAGAAAAGAAAAGTAAAGAAAAAGAGAAAATACAGAAAAGAAGAGAGAAGAGGGTGAGGAAATGGGAATGGACGAGCTAAATGATTGATATCTGAAGTTGTGCACTGGCCCTGCACTGCCAGTTGTCATTCAGCAGCCGATTGGCCCGCGAACCGACAGGGCGGGCGGGTTTCGTCTTTTTTGCTTGCCCAGATCTTCATGAACCGCTCGCTCTCGGCTTACACACACATTCTTGATCCTCCTCCTCCTCCTTCCTACTCCTTTTTTTTTTTTTTTGTGCCTCCAAGGTCTCATCATGCCGTTTAAATACCAAAACCATGTTCCCCCATTCGTCGTTCTACCCCATCGTCGAAACCATAAATAGCGTCTACGAATGGCTGCGGCGGGTGCTAAGAGATATGGAAAGGGGAGGGAGAAAAGACAAGGGGGGGACCCTCCTGATGCGTTGTCCTTGCATGCAGGTTGCATGACATGAGGGAGGGCCAAGGGTATCTTTTGGGGGGCAGCGGTTGTGCTCTAGCCCTGGCTGCGCTGCACTGCACGCTTTTGTCATTTTACAACGAGTACATTGCCCATTCCTACTGCACTACACTGCAATGATGCATTGGCAACCTCACTTCTATCCTCTCACATGCAGGTCGGGCTACCTGGCTGGGAGGGGGAACCCTTCTCCCCGCGCGCGACGACAAGCGAATGTTACATCCCCACCCCCAAGACTGAATGATCGTCTGCGGGATCCCCGAGGTTGAACATTAATGCTGGAAAGTACTTGTGGGATACGAATGACATGACCAGACCAGGTAGTGTAGTGTATTATACGAGACTATTTTTTTAACTGACCAAACTGTGGTGCGTGGAGGATGTCGATCCGGCACAAGTCCCGTGCAGCAGGAGCAGCAGTAGCAGCATGTATCTATCCCCCAATTTGGACCTCCTCATCTGACTTGGTGGGATGTGGATCATAATGACGATGCATCGTGAGTGAGAAGGGAAAAAGAAAGAAAGGAAAAAAAAACCAGGATTAATACGGGGCTTGATGAAGCCCAACTTGCAGACGAGAGAAGGTGCAGTTGCTTTGGTTGGAAGGGGTGATTGGCGCCGCGAACTATGTGTCTCGGCGAACCGCCGGCGCCGTCGTGTGTGTGTATCTGTGTGTTTCATTCATGGCCCCATCATTTCGAGATCTGGGTTGTGTTGGGGGGGGGGGGGGAGGAGGTGAAGAGAAAAAAAGAGGAGGGGAAAGAAAAAGACCGCCGCCCTTGCATGGACGGATGTAGGATCATCGCTTTCGAACATGGTCGATTCGAATGATCCCCGAGGAAACACTGCCCAGACAATGATGGCCTTTCTGAAGGTGAGGTCTGCATATATGTCTAGGCTCTGGTCTTTACATATGATACTTAACTCGTTGAAAGTGGCATAGATGGAGACGGGATGGTTGCTACCTGCTAACATGCCCTTTTCAACGGGTGACCCCTTCTTCTCAGTTCTATCTATTTCTATATATATCACACCGTGTTCTCCTGCTGGCTTCTTTGTATTTGTCTCTTTCACATCTTTCACATCACTTCTCTTTCTCTCTCTTTCCTTTCTCTACGCAATGGATTATCAGTCCTCGCCGTCCCAGCGCGAGAGTTCTCGAAGGGTGCTCGCCGAGACGGCGCGTCTCACAACCAAGGAGGAGGGGGAGGGGGACGGCGCCGGTTTCTTCGTATTCTCCTGTTTGGGTGCCGTAACTTTTGATATCAGCCGCTGCCAGGTAGATATGATCTTTGGCGTCTGCGACATCGATATCGATCCTGTTGAGGCTTTGGAGTCAGTTGAGGTGGTCGTCATGTTTCTCTTGTCTAGCGGCGAGTCGTTGCACCACAGCGTGGTGGCGTCCCAAGCCGGAGGAGGAGGAGGAGGAGCCCTCCTGATGGTGGGACTGGTCAGTGTCTGGTCTGCGAAGCTGAGGGCCTCGATTTCGAGGTCCACCAGGATATACTTGGACCCGCCATAGACCTGGGGCTCTGCAAAGTCGACCCGGACCCGGTGGTGTTTCAGGTCGACGGACTGGCCCGACTGGCGCGGCACGAAGGTGTCGCGCACCTGATGGCGCAAGCGGCCCTGGTCCCGCCCCTCCGTCGTCGTCGTCGTCGTCTTCCCCACGCGGTGCCTCGACAGCTGGCGCACGGCGTCGAAGGCCACCTTGGCGCGGCCAGCCGAGCCGAAGCGCACCAGCAGCCTCTCGCCATCCTCGCCGCGCTCGAAGAGGATGGCGCCGGCCACCTGCGCCCACGGCACCTTGCCTATCCTGAAGGCCTGCGGCTTCTGGTCAGGTATCCACTGCGTTGTTGTCGTAGTATTCGTCTCCGTCCCCCCCTTTTTTCTGTTCTGCGTGGCTATCATCTCCCTGACCTCGGCGCCAGGCGGGACCAGCACCTCGATAGCCTTGTAGCTGCCCCTGAGAAATGCTGCATTGCGCATCTGGAAGACGTGCTTGGGAAAGAAACCCGTCGGCTTGGTGGCTGCCCTCTGCTGCTGGCGGACATAGATCTGCCGTGTCTCGCTTGGGTGCCACGCCTGGCCGAACCTGTGGGCTCTGACCCTGGCGAACTGCACCTCGGACCCCGGCAGCTTCTCGAGGAAGATGGTGAGGAAGCAATGGTCCTCGTAGTCGGGCGGCACAGGACAGTCCAGCACGGCGCAATAGAGACCCTTGTGGTCACCTTCAAGCTCCGCCAAGGGCAGCTCGACCTGGAGCCCGCGGTTGGTCATCTGGTAAGGAGGCCGACAGTGCCAGTCCTGATAGGGCACGATGCGGCTCGAGTCGCGAAAGGAGAGTGGCGAGCTGGCCAGCAGACCGTACCTCGCACTGGGTCTCGCAGCCGCGTCCTCGTCCCGCCAGGCAAAAAGGCTCTGGTCGTCAGACGAGGCCATGATCTCCTCCTGCAGCCGTAAAAACGCCTTCTCGGCCCCTTCGCCGTACAGCATGGGCATGTGCACACCAAATAACCCCATCAGGCAGTAAGCCATGTCCTCGGGCCGCGACGTCACACGACTTGAAGCCCACGACATGCGCTGGGCGATGCTAGCGTTGCCCAGTAGCTCTCGGTCCACCAGGATGTCGATGTCGATGCCTGTGATGGACGCCACGAGGTCGCTGAGCTCTGTCTTCTCGCCGATGCTGCGCCACCCACCACCACCACCCGGTGTCGCTGCCATCATCTCCTCCTCCTCCTTGTCGACAAAAAAGACTAGCTTGGACGGCGCCAATAGCTCCTGCAGGGTCCAGCCGCGCGTGAACCACCTGCTTCGGCGAAACTCTAGCCTTGAGAGCTTGAGGCATACGTTGGCAGGGACATCGCTCAGGCTAGAGAGAGAGAGAGGAGAATAGATCAGCCTGTGAAAGGGGGAGAGACATGATGTTTTTATCTATACTTTGTTTTTTTGGAAAGAATACTCACTATGCATAGCAGACACCCGAATCCCGATACCAAGCGTACATGGAATTAATTGCCTCCGAAAGCTCACTGCTGCTCGACTTGTCAATGCAGCACGTATCGATCCATACCCAGCCGTACCCGTCACACAACGCCTGCGCGCAGGCGAGGTCGACCTTTTTCCATGACCGCTTCAGGCGCGCTGACGGCTGCTGTACGAGGGGGCACCTCTCGCCGCCGGCGTCCTCGGCGCTGCTGCTGCTGAAGTCGGAGAAGAGGACCTCGTTGTCTGGGGTGGGGTCCCAGGTGTGGGACAGAATTGCGTAGGGGGGGACTTGGTCTGGGAGGAAGGCTTTAAGGTGCTTGGTCGTGGCGTTGAGGAGCCACATGATGCAGCTGGAGGAAGAGATAAGCAAGTCTTGGTATGTTAGTCTGGTGGTAATGGTTCTAGTATTCTTTCTAGTGGTGCTGTTTGAAATGAAAAATCGAGGCTCTTGACGGCCTCGTCTCTTGCGACGCTGGTGGTCTTGAAGCGCTGTGACATCCTCGAACGACACACGAGCTCACCATTTACAAGACGAGGAACCAAAATACAGTACGTCTTTTATTCCCTTATCCTATTTCGTGCCTTAAGTCCTTATATGATTTACTATCAAATTCTTAGTTGCTTGACCCGTCCAAGTCTCTCAATTTACCCCCGTCAGCAAGTAATCACTGCACTAAATCCCACGCACCCGCCGGAGTGCCCGCCCGCCCATCTGCATGCACCATACCCACCTGCAGAGTCGATGCTAGCATGATGTACTGGGTGTATGTGGCACAACAAGGGATAGACGGGGGGTGAGTGGGCGCAGGTCAGCACCGCCACCAAATATGAACCAGGGGCGGTTCAAGCCAAGGCCGCGATTGGACATTGAGACTCACAGCATTACAGATCAATCGTAAATCAAGGCTCTATCGAATCAAGTTTTGTTGTAATATAGCATCTATTCAAATTTAATAAATGTCAATAAAGAGCAGTGTACCGACTTCCATCTGCCCAGTGGAGTATGGAATAGGATCAATGGTAGCTGACGGGAGGTGCATGTCTTTTGGGGCGACGTTGAGCTGGGTCTTGATTAAGGATCTTATTCATAATCAGAGTCGTAAGATACTTACGTATGAGAAAGATGAACCAAGGTCGATCCTAAAAAGAGTTGAAGCGGTGTCTGAATGTGTACCGGCCCAAAGGGCTTCAGATTGGTCGAAATCCCCCCGCCAAGTCTTAAAAATTACACAATAGACCGCCTTCGGGATGTGCCAAAGAGTTGATATCCTGACAGATTTGTTGTATGAGCCAATGAACCTGTTACCAGCCGAAATAGTCATCGGTAGTAGAATGGTAATTTAACGAGGGGACTGTGCGATTCTTGTCTTCATATAATTAGACGAAGCCACTGGTTGTAATCAGCATAGACAGCAATTACTTTATTATCTGGCATAGAATAACCAGCTAACTGTGTTAGGTAAAAATTCGAATCTTGTCACATCAAGAGACTATTTACGGCTGTAAATGTCACGTTATAACTGATCTAATTGTAAAATAGCTCATGGTGATGGAATGGAGTATCAGAGTCGACGGAAACTAGCTGCTGGGTAGCCATAACGAGGAGGTTGCCAAGGGATAGCTCGCAATACCAACGCAGAAGCACACGAGACCATTGTTCCATTATCAGACATATAGCTCGTGCTGGAGTCTGGCAGTGCTACTTGGCTTTACCGTGAGGAACCGTCATGCACACTTCAGTGGGTTGAGCGTGGCGCCGTGCGTGAGGTGGGATGGCACGTGAGGCTTCTCGACTATGTCTGGGCTCGGCAAGAGACCATGTCTGAAGCACTTACATTCCCTTAACGGCGTTTGGGCAAAAATCACAATCCAGAACACATACTTCCTTTAGGTACACTCTGAACAACTTTGTTTGGGCCAGACGAAGGTGGAGAAGAAAGTTGAATGTCAGATCAAGCCAGCTTGGAAGTCTTTAATCGGAAGATAATCATGAAGGCTCATTATACAGTGACCAATAATATACTCTTGCTGCCCTTGAATTGAATCAGATAACTCAGGGATCCGTAACCTTCTCTCAGAAGACGTGTCCATGTTATCTCTCGAAGCTTATTTTTCAATCCCCACAATGTGGCCCAAACTTTACCGCACAGGCTCTCCTTTCTTGAGCAGGGCAGTGCCCCGTTGACCGGACATACTCGGGATACTGTGGTACAAATCTCGACAGTGAACAACAGCTCTTGTGATAGAAAGGGCACTGACATTGCGTCACTGTAGCTGGCCAGCACTGTTCTGTCTGCGGTGTGCGCCACGAGTCATAGATAAAACTGACAGGTTTACTGCAAGCATGAGGATCTACAGGCCTTCACTTCGGTAACCCCTTTGCTTTTCAAATAACCTTTTTTCTCGAGCTCCACTCATCTCCACGCTGATCGTTTCGGCCCGGTACCTGACATAAAACTCGTGCCATATAATTATCTAGACTGTCTCGCACCTTGGCGCCTTGGAACGGCCACAGCAGTGTTCAGAGAACTTTGTCTTCAGTCAAGCACTCGCCCTACAATCCAGGGACATGACGCCGTTGCGACCGGGCTGGGATGCTCAGCAATCGTCTCATGAGTCTAGACTGGAAGCCGGTGGTCACAACAAGGACCCCTCGTCAAAGGAAGATGGCAAATGGCCACTGGTCTCTTCTTGGAGGAGAGTTGGACCCGAGAACTCGCCCGATCCGACAATAGCACCCGAGTGCGCATCCATAGAATTAAGCGACAATGGAAGCCACATGATGGGTGATGTATCACAGCCTCGTGGAGAAATGCAGCAGCCTACGATGGTTGGACGACGACCAAAGCACACCCGCCATGTCCTCAGCTATTGGAGCCTCGAGATTGCCACTGTGGTGGCGGCGGTCCTCCTCCTCGCTACCATCATTGGCCTTCTCTCCTACTACGACGGCCGATACATGCCAGACTGGCCATTCCAGATCAATCTCAACTCGGCGATTGCCTTCCTCACCACCTTCCTACGAGCAGCCATCGTCGCGGCCGTGGCAGAGATCATCGGCCAGACCAAATGGACGTGGTTCACCGAGCGAACTCGGCCTCTGCATCACCTCCAGACCTTCGACTCGGCCAGCCGTTCGGTTCTTGGCTCTCTGCGGCTCATGGCTGTGGTGCTCTGGAACTACAGCTTCACGTCAGCCGGGCTGCTCGGCGTGGCTGCTGCTATTGTGACAATTGCGAGTCTGGCCGTGGGGCCCTTGACGCAACAGGCCATCAAGACGACATCGTGTCTTCAGCTCATGAGTCGAGCAAGATCAGCGATCCCTGTTGCCAATTACGTTCCTGGGACGTCTTCTTATTATCGTATCAGTGTCGGCGATTACGAGCTCGAAGTAGACATGAAGAGCACCATGATCCAGGGCATCACAGATCCAGATGGCGGGCAGGACAGCAGCACAGGAGCCACCTGCAATACTGGGAATTGTGCATGGCCGGACTATGGCACTGGGGTTACGCATGCAAGTATTGGCCTCTGCAGCTCCTGTATCGACACCACCGATTTTGTCAGCGCTCCTAGCATGGGCGGCAACCTGACACTGCCGGATGAGGGTGCCTTTATCAACTTTAGCCCGGCCGGCCAAAACATGTGGATGGGCTATAGCAATCTGTCGGCCTACGAGCATCTCTTCAGCGACGACTTTGCCACGCAGGCTGCTGTCTCAGTCAGCAACTTCAGCATTCTCGCGACCAGCACGTCGCCGTGCACCAAAAACGAGACCACCGGGCAGTTGACTTGTCCACACAGGATTTCGCAGAGCAACAACAGTTACTATCAAGGCCTCGGGGACTATATCGCGGCCTCCTGTATCCTCTACCCCTGCATGAAGGAGTACTGGGCTCGGTACGAGGACAATGTGTTCACCGAGAAACTCGTCAGCACCCAGGTAGCGATCCCCAACACGGCAGAGACCACGGATTATACCATATTCTACAATTACACGGCTGTAAAAAGCCCATGCGTCCTAGACAACGGAACTTGGTATGACTTGGGAAACCAGTCCGAAGCAGCGCGGATCCCAGGACGCACATGGACCAATATCAGCCTCAGCGACTTCGATTCATCATTATCACAGCGCGACATCAAACAAAATGTCAGCGTACCCAACGCATGCCTCTACAAGATGGACGGCATCTTCTTCTATGCGATATCGAATTTTTTATCCAACACTCTCTTCTCTGGCAGATGCTACTACGATACGGAGCAATCCGGCCACCTGGACTGCGGCGACGCCTGGTGGCTAACGCCTTTGTGGGTCGATATGAACGCGACCTTCTCGACCATCGATGCGGCCATTGGCGACTTCTCACGCGCCGTCACCAACAAATTTCGGAGGACCGGCGCAGGCCCTAACCTCCTACTGGGCGAACAAGTCACGCAGCCACAGGTGTACGGCACCGTCTATGAGACCAGCACGTGCACGTACTTTGACCGGAAGTGGATGTCCCTTTCCATCATCCTAGTCGTCCTCTGCGCCGTGCTGCTTGCGTGGATTGTCATCACCAACTACCGGGATCCCGAGCAGCCCGTCTGGAAGGGGAGCGTACTCCCGCTGCTCTTCTTCGGGCTTCATACCCCTGGCTGCCCCTCCACCTCCTCCAACGCGAATGCGAAGCAGCCGTACTTGCAACCGTCGGTAGTAAGAGATCAAGATCCACCCGAGCGCACCTCGACGAATTCGTTCCTCAGAGAGAATGGGCGTGAAGCGCCGGAACTGGATCAAATCCAAGACGAGGCAGGTCGGATGTGGGTGCGTTTCCACGGCGGCACCGATCCCGGCTTCGCGCACTTGGAGGCGATGGAGAGACGAAACCCTTAGCTCTAATTATAAATGGTAAAATATAATTTCAGAATGATTCAGATTGCTCAGATGTGCCAACTCCAGCCATGCGTTTCCTTACACCCAGCTATATTATTTGGCTTCATTCGTCTTTTCTATACCGCAGCCCTCGATAGACAGGTAGATTTCTTCCTTCACGTTCTAGTAGGTAAAACGATCGTCAACTCGCCTCTGCCAGTCATCGATCGCATCAAAAATTCATAGCCGCCCGGCTTAATTTGAAGATAATGAGCCGTTGCTAACGAAAACTACCAAGACCGCGGCGTATCTGCTTTGGATATTAGTCTCTGTCGAATAAATGCCGAAAGACACTTGCGGATAGGGGTGGACCAACGCAGCTGTTGCGGCGAATATCTCCACCCGCCGAGCACTCGTAATCAGCGCGATGCCGATGGCGAAAGTGATCGTAAAGACCGCTATCATCACCAACTTCACGACCGGCCTCTGCAGGAAGTAGAAAGTCACAATGGTGCCGATGAGAAAGATGGCTGCAAGGATGACGGTGATGATGTTGACAGCGAGAGTAATGGAGCGTTCGTTGAATCGGACGTAATGGCTCGTTCCGTCTCGGGAAAGTTCTCGCTTTGTACATTGCACGTCTCCATTAATTGTGTTCGAGGAATGTATATATGATAATAGAGAGCTTACCTCCGCAGCCCAGTGCTATCTGAGAAAGTTTGATAGGTAGTCGGCCTCCTCTGGCGCTTTGAGGGCAACCAGATCGCTGGGATCGTTGAAGACACCCTTTGCCTTGCCACCCAGGATGTGATGAGGCCTGCTAAAGAAGTGCTTCACAGCTGCGAGGACTCTGGGTTCTGGGTGCTTGAGTTTCGCGATTTGTGATTGCCGCAGGAGGGCTTCGTCTGCCACGGAGACGGTCTCTCAGCCACTGATGATATAGGTCTCCAATACTTTCGGCGTGCGGATGACGACTTATGGCTTACGATACTCTTTCAACTTTCCCCTCAAATCTGCTATCAGTTTCATTCTTTGAGCAGCACCCTTCAGGGGCATCTCTGACTGGCATTGGGAGGTGAGCGTCTCCCACGTGCTCGCGGCGTCCTTGAGATCCATGTCATCGCTGAGAAGTGTCGAAGCGTGTATGTCTTCAAGACTTTTCTCGAGCTCCAGGATTTCACTCTGGAGACACAACAGGTTGAAGGCGGATGGCCTGTCGAGTTTACGGAAGACGAACGTCTCATTGTCGGGATCGCGGGCGAGCCATAGGGCGGCGGCCGTATAATCCCCTTGTCGCTCAGAGCGTATCCGTGATTGCGCATATCTATTGCCTCTCTGCATCAAGGAGAACCATTGTCATGAATATGAGGCCTACAGAAAGCTGGAGTGATAATTTGTAAGGGATCTAATGAGGAGCTATCATGTCTACGGGTATGACCAAAACCGCGACGAGGCGCAGGCTTACAGCTAAGTACTACACACCACAACAATGTGACACGTTTACAAGCGCTTGCACAGAACCAGTTGCGCCACCCTGAGCTTTACCAAGTCTGGAACCTGGCAGATTTCGGAGGCTGCGTGCCCCAACTTCCAGTCTGCCTTACTGTGGCACTTCTTCCTGAATCTCTGGACATCCCAAGCTTTTCGACGTAGAGATATTTCGCAACAAAACTTTCATTTTAAAACAACGGGCAGGCACTCGACGAGCGTTGCATCTTCCGGTTAAGATGGCTCATACAGTCGTAAAAACTCATGAGGCGGTAAGACAAACATCATGGTTCAGTACTGGGTGTGCCTCCTTGGATCTTCATCCTCCTTTGACACCAGGTTATGGTGTGACAACTTCCGGACGAAGCTATTGGGTGGATGAGCTCGTTGTGGTCGACAATTATAGCTCAATGGTCATCAAGGATCGCTCAATGGTCATCCAGGCGGACGGGGAGCTCAACGGGGCCGAGTTGAGGCAACCGCAGACACTGGTGCAAGTTTCAACGTTATCGCACAGGACCCTGGCCACCGATATGAACCTCAATCCGCAACCGGGAACAGGAGAATTCATCGTTCTTCCACACGGAAAACGGGCCTTTTCGCCTGGAAAGGTTCATGCCAGCTTTAGATTCCGGGGCGAAGAGACAATACATCAACTCGCCTGCGTAGTCTTACCAAAAGCTGTCCATCCACTGGTTCTGGGCTCCAAGTTCCTCAAGCTCACCAAGACATTCACGGAATTTCGCCACCGGCTCAGGACAATCATCTTCTCAGGGCTCGGAAGAGTCTCACTCAACCTCCTTGGAGGCGAGCAAGACCTCCTGCAAGGCTACCTCAATGGCAGGCCTAGTCTTGTTGTCCCTGACAGTGGGTCCGATATCATGGTCATGTCGGGAAGGATGGCAAGCATGCTCGGCCTCCATGTCCACAAAGGCAGAAAGGACAGAACACTCGTCAGATTCATTGACGGGTCGGAAGCCTTGACAGACGGCATTGTCAAAAATCTTCAGTGGCAGTTCCGCTCCGGCGAAGCCCCTTTGCGTTGCGATTTTCAGGTAATCCAAGGACTTCCCGTAGACGCTATCCTCAGCAATTCAATGATCCAAGAACAGGACATATTCTCGAAATATGATGGCCTATTCCTGACGACCGAGTCACTTGAGGACGAGGCCGCTATATACGGAATATCGTTGGTCGAACAGTGTCGCGAAGGCATTTGCAGTCTCGAGGACTCTTATCTCGAAGATAGTAAGTTCCAAGATCTGAACCGGCTGTGATCAACCAGACTAACGAGAAGCCTCAAGTGGCTTCAAATGAGCCATTCTCTGCCGAGAACATTGACCGAGAACGGGCCCGGCGCGATGAGATTCGTGACTGCATCGCACGACTCCCGCCCAACTTGCGCCATGATGAGCAACATAGGGAGGCACAGTGACAGCGTCGCTGGGAGGAGCTGTTCAGGCAAGGTAAGGACAGTTTAGGTGGTACTCAAACACAGCAATCAGCTGGGCCGTCCAACCACTTTACCTTATCCAACCCAAGGGCGGCTAGCTCCCCTGGTGCAGGCGCAGGTGGAAGTAGACAGGAGCATCCGCACAGGCCCCCTAACATCTCTGCCCTCGAACTCGAAAGTGGCATTCAGAATGCCTCAAACAGCACTCACCGTACCTTGAACTTTGGTTTGTGGAAATGGATCAGACGGCGTCGTTAAAGCAAGGAAGAATGTGGCTGTGACAATCGCCCGTCCATCATAGACGTTCTTTGGAATATAAATAAAATAAATATTTCCCATCGGCCCTTTGTATATACTGAACGTATGGCATCGATACCCGAGGGATGCCAGTTTTGTGAGGCACATATTGAGAACCGAGATGGATTGACAGATCGTCTTCAGAAATCCCGAAAGAACAAGGGAATGATAGATGCGGGACCTCGAAGAGGCTCGATTAGCAAGTTGCTAGAATCGCCGTCTCGTCATGCTGTGTCTTTGCGGAGATATCCAGCGGTGTTTCTTCAGTAGTTGTAATATAATATAATGCCATCATGTTGAAGAGTCGCCAAAAAGAAGAACACAAAAGAAAATTTGAAGGAAATTGTTTCCAGTCGAGTAACTCAAATCGTCAACGTCAATTCTTCTTGTCAAAGTCTTGCGTCCTGGCTCAACTCTCCTTTTCACTACTAGACTCTTATACTATGGTAAATCCCGTTCAGTCACAACAGTCCTGCTACCATCATCATTCCCACTAGAAACGTCCGCCGCCCTCTTCTCCCGGCCCTGTTTCTTCTCCTCCAGCCCAAACTCCGTATCCAGCGTCTTGCGCAGCTTCACCTCCTCTTCAAACAGGCTCAACACAAACGCCAGCCCCGCAAACCCGATCCCGATCTGGAAAATGCGCTGCAGGGCCAGTCTATACACCGCCCTGATCTCCGCCTGCAGCGCCGGCTCAAACTGCGTCACGAATGCCGCCGAAGCCGCCTGGTACGCGCCGCCAGACGCCATGGTCTGCGCCAACTCCGGGTCCGAGATGGCACCACCTGCGATCAGCGAGTCGATGTGCTGGTTGAAAATGGCTGCCGGGATGGCGACGCCCCAGACATGGCCGAAGAGGCGCACAAAGTACCATGTGGCCGTGGCCGCGGCCAGATCGCGCTCCTCGACAAAGGCCTGGAAAGCCGGCAACATGGTGGTGAAGATCATACCGCCCCCTAGGGCGAGGATGCACTGGTAAACGGCCCATTCTGCGACGGTGGTGTCCTCGCGCTGCATGGTGAGTAGGCCCAGACCTAACGTCTGGAGGGCAAAGGCGAGGATGTGGATGGGTTTGTAGCGGCCCCAGCGGGTCAGGGCGAGAGCGCCGACCATGGAACCTGGGATGCCCAGGAGGCCGATGGGGAGGAGGGCGACGCCTGTGCGGCGCGGGGAGTAGAGCTTGACAGCCTGAAAGAAGACGGGGAGGAAGAACAGGGCCCAGTAGAGAAGGGCAGAGGACAAGAAAGTGCTGATGGCCAGGATGACAGAGGTGCGGGAGTGAAAAAACCGTGGTGGCACGAGGGGCTCGGCTGAGAAGCTGGTTGTCTGCAGATAGGCAAAGATGAATAGGCCTAGAAAGCCAAGGAGGAGGGGCACGAGGGTGTGCCAGGACTTCCACGGATATCTGGTGTCGGCGTAGCTGAGGGCGTAGAGGATCGCCACGGAACTGGCCACGAGGATGGCGTTGCCGATGAGGTCGATACGTTGGAGCTTCTGCCAGAAGGTCATCTCTTTGTTGTAGTTCATACGCAAGAAGAAAAAGAGGACGATGACAGCGGCACCTCCGATGGGCAGGTTTAAATAAAAAATCCAGCGCCATGTGGTCGAGGACGTGATGGCACCACCGATAAAAGGGCCCAGGGCAGAACCGATGCCGATAATCGACATGAGGATGGCCGAGACGTTGCCCCGCTGGCGGAGAGGCACCAGGTCGCTCAGGACGATGCTCGAGATGACAACAATGCCGCCGGAGCCGATGCCCTGCACAGCCCGGCCAGCAATCAGCATGGCGCCCGAGTCTGCGCCGCCGCAGATGCCGCTGCCGAGCATGAAGAAGCCGATGACGGCGAACAGGACATATCTGCGACCGAATACGTTGCAGAATTGACCAAAAAGGGGCTGGAGTGCAGTGCTTGGTTTCGAGAAAAGAGAAGGTGTTAGCTGAGTGAGGATTTTCTCTACTAAACTACTATTCGGAAGGATCTGGCCGAGAATGAATAGGAAGGGAAGAAGGGCATGGATGATGATCCTCAAAACAACAAGAACGACAACGACATCGAAGAACTCACCTGGCAAGAAAGAAGGCGTTTGTGATCCACACGTAGTTGTCGCCAAGCTGCAGGTCGGAAAGAACCACGGGGGCGGCCACCGTAAGGACTGTATTTTCCAGGGCTGCCAACAGGTTTGCAATGCCCAGCCCGCCCACGATGGCGTAGACTCGCCAGCCGAGTTTGAAGCCGGCTGGGGCAGTAGAGGGTGAGGAGGAGGAGATGGTGGTGGTGGAGGTGCAGGTGGTCTGCTGCTGTGTTGTGTCTTTTGTACTATATGTATTATCTCGAATTGCCTTGGGGGAGGAGTTGTTGGGTGGTGATGGAATATTTCCCTGCTCCTCTTCCTCCTGCTGTCCCCTTCCTCCTCCAGTAGACTCTAAAGGGACAGTCGACGAATCCATTCCATTAGCAGCCATTGCAGATAACAGGCTAAGGAAAGATGAAAATGCTAGGACAAGAACGCCGCAACTTGACCCTCTTTCTCGTCCAAAGAAAGGGCTGAAGCGAGCCCGAGCAGAGTCAGGTGAATTTGCCAACCATCGTCTTTGACTACTCTATCACTAGCTGACCGTCTTCACACGTACTCTGTCTTGAGAGGAGCGCCAGACATACACACAGACAGATATATGATGTGCCTCGGCTTGTAAGAACTAGAAACAGTACCATTTGTGCAGAGTAACAACGTGTAAATTGTGAATTTGTTTGGTAGAACTGGCGGTGGGGGCGGACCAAGGCTGGTCCCGGAGCAAAAAATGTGGATACGTGCACAGGGGATTCCAATACTACACAGTACAAAGTATGACCGTAATGGGATGGTAACATTCATTCTTCTGTCTACTAGGGCTTCATTGAGAGGGGGGGGGGGGGGGGGGGGGGGAAGGGGATGGTCGGGCAATTGTAGGAGGGAGGGATGGATTGAGGACAAGGGACAGGGACGAGGAGGAGCAAC
>JACWST010000085.1:0-59485 GCA_014850475.1 Cryphonectria naterciae
TTTTCTTTTCCTTCCTTTCCTTTCCTTTTCTTTTCTTTTCTTTTCTTTTCTTTTCTTTTCTTTTCTTTTTTTTTCTTTTTTTTTCTTTTCTTTTCTTTTCTTTTTTTTTTTTTTTTGGTATGAGGGAAAATCTCTTTTTGCTCCGCGGTGGCCATAGCATAGATAGATCGCTGCGTATAACTATTTACTTGACAACGGGTCATGGCTTCACTTTTCACGAGGCTCCATGATCAAGGACTTTGATTACGTATGCAATGAAGAACTTGACTACAATCGGTCTATTACACAACACAATTCCTCTATCTGTATCAGACTCTCCCTCCCATCAGCCTTGTACGGCCGTCTTCTCCTGACTATCCTGGCCCTGCGTGAGGAAATCACCCACGACCTTGAAAACTTTCTCTTTGAGCCCGCCGCTTTCCAGATGGCACATGTGGCTCCCTCCAGTAAACGTGATCCAGCGTACGCGAGGAATCAGCTCGAAGAAGGGCACCTGAGCGATATCGTGCGAGGAGTCAAACTCGCCGTTGTAGACGAGAGTCGGAGCGGTAATTTGAGGAAGGCCAGGGATGCTTGTCCAGTCCTTCATCGAGCCATCTCCAACCAAGACCGAGCGACCGTTCCTAGAGAGATAATAACAACACCCGTCAACATGCGTGGATGAACAATAGACAGAGTCTTGTAGGCAGGGAGGGTTGCTTCGGACTAATGGCAGTATGATGGCTTGCGTTCGTTGAGGCAGAGCTCCTGAACTACAAGAGCCTGAAGAGAGAAAGCTAGCTAGGGGTTTGTCTGCAGCGCATCGTACACGTGCAAGAGCAGAGAAAAGGCAAGGGAAGGAAGGGATATGCCATAGTCCACTGCGGAAATCGCTTGGTCTCGTGCTTACTTGGAAGTATGCACTATCTGACACAAGTTTCCAGAGGGATATCGAGATGGAGGATGCATAAAAGAAATAGTACGCAACAGTTCAAAAGCCAGAATGAAAAAAAACGGATAGTGAGTGGTCACCAACTCACATGGTCTGATTTACGGCCTTGGCTTCGCCGATGTTCTTGAAACTCGGCAATAGCAGCAGGGGAAACGGATCGTCCCGGCACAGGAACAGTTTGTAAAAGGCCATCATAGCCTCCTGATACGCCGGGCTCTGGAAGTCTTCCTTCTTGAGACAGTCTTCAAGGATCTCCCGCTTGTCTGGCGGCATCTCCTGGATCCTCAGCTGATAGCCGCGGCCGGAAAGCTCCTTGCTGGCCAGTGAGTTGGCGAGCACGAGCCTCTGCAAGCCTCGTGGCCGGCCAGAGGCGAAGGTAGCACCCAACATCCCGCCCCAGCTCTGGCCCAGGAGGTGGAAGCCAGGGCCATCACGCAGGTTGAGATGATCAATGAGGTTGTTCAGCTCGGCCAGGAACGTAGACTCCTGCCAGAGGCTGGTATCGCCGAGGGTGTCCGGCAGGTGTGTTGAGGAGCCACACCCGATCTGGTCGTAAAAGACGACTGGCAAGCCGTACTGCGGCCAAAGGTCTGCAAAAGACAGGAGGTATTCATGGCCAGCACCGGGGCCACCGTGTGCGACAACCAGGGGCGGGGCGCCACTCGAAAGATCCCCAAAAATTTTGTAATAGGTCGAACAGGAAATATCCTCCCTCCCGGGCACCTCAAAGGGCACGGAGCCTTCCTTCGTCGGGAGTTGCGCCATCGCTGAGCTCGAGGGAGAAAAGGTGAGTCGATGACGAGGATATTGTAGCGTGATTATGATACCTTTTCTTCCTTTTCCCACCCTCCTTTTTCAATGAAGGAGATCCTTCGGGCATGTAAATATCATTTCTTTTTTTGTGTTGCTTTTTGGTAGCAGAGCCCTCGCATGTGGATCGCAAGGATTCTTTGTTCATATTTTTTTGTGAGCACATTGAGCCACACCAGAGATCGAAGCAGCAGGTGGGGGCCGCGATCCCTCGGGCAGAGCGTGTGTGTAAAGTAAAGTGCGCTCTGACGTTGCAATACAGGAGCATCAGAGACTAGAGTCACAGCTTGTCTCCGGCGACGTAGCATTGCCGCCGCAGCGCCGCCACGGGTGTGACCCTGGGAGCAGCTGAGCTTGCCGCTGGGGTGCAGATTGCTTCGGCCGGTTGCTGGTCTGCATCAATAACATAGGGGGCAGGGGGGGGGTCTATTTGCACAAATTAAGGCAGCATTGCTTTTTCGAATCTGTTCCGTTCCCCGCGTCTATGGCGCTAAATCGAGAGAGCTGGACTGGGAAATAGAGTGATCTTCTCGTATGATAGTTAATATACCTGCTCACCGTATTTCTTTCCCAGCCGGAAAAGCAAAAGCTAGTCAAGTAGTATTGAGTGGCATCAGGAAAGTTTTCATGAGTAATGGCTCAGATTTCTCGCGTGGGTGTCTGATGTCTATCTTATCACTTTTTTACCCAAGTTTGCTTTCTCTCTTCTCAAAGCTTGCCTTTTTTTTCTTCTCCCTTCCCTCTCTTTCTCTGTGTGCAGGCGTGTGTCTGCGTGTGGTTTGCCCCTGTCAACCTACTTTGTTGAGTGCCAACGTTGTGCGTGGCCAAACATGACGAACAGTGTCTACACCGCGTTGCCACAGCACGAAGCCAGCGGGGCAAAGGAGGAACCCTTGTGGCCACCAACTCGCCGACCGCTCTCGCAACGACTTAGTCGGACTACGGTCCTGTTGTGTCCTCTTCTGGTTGTCTCATTGATAGCAAACTTCGTCTTGGTGTATCGACAATTTGTGAAGCCGTGGGATTTGATCAACGAGTTGCCCACTCGATACGGTAATACCCATCCTTGATCTTACCTACTTAAGCGCCTTGATTTCTTGGCTAACCAACGATTCTTAACGTAGCTGGCCTCGTTCGCAATGTTCCCACAAAAATAACACACCACATCGCGTTCGACAGCACGAATCGCACTCGACAGGATGCTGCTTGGAACGACAAAGATCTTGAGCCTTGGAATCATTTCGTTGCCCTCGACGAAGACTACACGATCGATATGAATCTGCCACATGCACAGAGGTGGCCATGGGACTTGAACAAGGGCGTATACATCTTAACAGCTGCACATGAGCTCCACTGCGTCGTAAGTGTTGTTTTTCCGTCCTGTGACCTACGCCAACAACGAAATTTGATCAGCACCGCTAATTTCATCCTTCTTTGCAGCGTGTGCTCCGCGTCGCCGTCAACGAAAATCACGACGGCGTATCCGAGGAAGAACAGACCTGGGCGTACGGACACTTGATCCATTGTCTGAACGTCTTGCGCGATAGTGTCATGTGCAATGCTGATGATTCACCGTAAGGATGCCACTCTTTGCACTCTCACGTATCCTGAATCCTTTGTACATTGGCTGACGATAGGTGCTATCTAGACTTTATATTGGTCGCTTGCACGAGAATGCACACTCCAGCGATCCCAGAGCTGGTATCGGCACAACCAAAATGTGTCGTAACTGGAACACGCTGTTAGAATGGTCGCGAGCGCACAGCGCATGCTATTACCCAGACGACTGGTTCAACCAGAGCTACCCAGAAGTCGACCGCTACAAACACTGCCCAGATGGCAGTCGGCCTTGGGAGGCTGTGGAAGTGCCACAGGCGCATTGATATATGGCAAGATTGCTTAAAAGAGACTTGGGTTTCTCAGCTCATTGTTTCTGTTGTATGATATTAACGTAGAATGGCGAAGAAAATTCATCAAGAAATTTATTTCACTGTAATTCTCTGTCTTCCGTCAAGATGTTTTTACTTCATTCTATATGGAGGATCAAGCCATCACGTTTGCGCAAAATACATATACTAATGATAACCGTTAGACCACGTGTCACAACTCATCCAGTTCACGTTACTGCTGTGGGTAGAGTACAGTGGGGCAAGACCTTGGCCATTATAATAAGAGTCTGGTGAGGAAGCACTTTGAAGGCATGACATATCATCAATCACAAAGGCTTTGAAAGAGACATCAACCTATACAAGATTTTTATCGTTCATGAACCCAAGCAAAGTTATTGCTCGCTATGCCCCGTATCTCATTGACATATTCATGGCGACGCCATGACTCACC
The DNA here is from genome assembly GCA_014850475.1 of Cryphonectria naterciae. NCBI lineage: Eukaryota > Fungi > Ascomycota > Sordariomycetes > Diaporthales > Cryphonectriaceae > Cryphonectria > Cryphonectria naterciae. The sequence goes on from JACWST010000085.1 coordinate 4,082, forward strand.
ATGACCGTGTCTTCATTACCACAGTCCTACTCAGAGTCACGCTTCTCCTTGAACTCCAAAGCAGGAACCACACCGGCAGTATCAGTCTCATCATTGACTGCCGAGTCATCGCCTCTCTTGAAATCCAAAACCTTAACTCCCGCGACATCGTCAGTCTCCATATCCATGTCCGCTTCCTCGCAATCCGCCTCTGCATCGCGTTTGTTCTTGACTTCCAGGACAGGCAGCACGGCGGCACCGCCAATATTGGTACCTCTTATGGCGAGCGTTGTGCGGACTGTATCCCAGGTCAGCTTCCAACTTCAAGACTAAGTAGGCAAAAGAGCCGTCGAAATGGACTTACGCCAGAGAGGTGCGCGAAGAGGGAATGCAGCGCTCAAGGCCATAGCCGAGATGAGGACTGCGAGAGGGGAAGTGAAGACACGCATAATGAGTGATGGGTGAAGTGGTGCTCTGCTTTATTTGTGATACGCACTGGGGAATTGGGACACAGCGATGAATGAATCAGGACGACGGGCCCAAGAGCATCTTTGAAGTTCGATCTCGCCGGACCTGCGCACCTTTATGACTTCCCCCAAACCTCCATACTATGGTTCAAACTGTCGTTCAGGCCGCTCCTTGGCCCCAGTCGACCGCTTTGACCAACACATCTTTGACCGTCTCTTGGTGCAGCCCCCCGGCGGGCAGCCCCCAGTGGCGTCTTTGTACCACACTGGTTCAGGCAGCAACGACGGTTGGCCTATCATTGGCAAAAGGAAGAAAAGGACAAAAAAGAAGTATTCCGGGGTCTCGTTACATTGGGCTTAACATTACTAGAAGGTGAAAAATTTTCTTGAGACTGCAGGTGAGCCCGAACCTGGCTTTTCCTGTCGCACTTTAGAACCAGAAACAAGGCTTACCGCATCCTTACAGTACCACCTACGCGCACTTGCAGCATGACACACACGCAACAATTGGGCGGCAGTTTGCCATCTGGGGGTGGGTCGTCTTCCTTTTGCTACTTGAGATCCACAATTCAGCGAAATGGCTGTAACTTGTCCAACATTCTAGTTGTGATAGATGTCGACGTGCGCGCGGCGATCCATGGGTGCCTTTGTTGGACGGCATATTAGCCAGCGTCATACATTCAGCCTCCAGCCGTGTGATGAGGGTAAAATCTCCAATAAGCTTCGTGCATTACATTGCCTTTCTTCTTATCGGAGACATTCCCCCCTCTACCATCCCAGACATCAAAGTTTTTCTTCTTTTTCGACGTAGGTGGCCCTGTTTAAAAATATTGTGGTAATATATTTGATGTAGCTTGGTGCGCCTCGTTGAACCCCTTCGCAAATACCCTGACAACTGTCAAACAAGAAAAAATGAGACACCTACTTGTTCTTGTGTTGCCACGTAATCTCTCCAATGGGTGGGTTTGGCCTGTCCAAGCTGGCCACGTACTTACTTATGTTGATCTCCTCGGCTCGCGCTCTTCTGCATATGCCTATATCAGTAGTAGCGACGAAGGATGAGTTTCCCTGCAAGGTGCAGCAGCAGTGCGAGAACCTTGTGACCCTTCTGATAAGTTATGGACCGTAAAATTTCGAACGTCTCGCTGAATCTGCATGCCGGATCATTCACGAGCGTAAATGCAAGGTGTGCGTTGTGGCTTGCGACAGTTGCAAGCCGTCGTCTGACCATAAACACATTAAAGTAAACGGCTTCGGGGGCCGCATAGATAGAGTTGGGGGCGCGTGGGGGAAATAGAACGCGCCCCACTGTATGTCGGAAAGCACGGGAGTTCACATTCAGCCACCCAGCCGACTGCTTTTCGATCTATCATTTAGGCGTACCATAAGATTTTCCACGCTGGATTTTCAGTATATACACCCTAATGAACAGCTGTCTTGCCATAGTAATTTTGAAACGAGCCCCGAGGCCTTGCAGGTCAGGGTTCTGCTGGATCTGCATGTCCCTAGCATGATCTTGCTCAATGCTACCAGAGTCTCAGACCAAGATGGTGTAAAGAAATGACGACTCAAGATCCGATATCAAGCTGCGACGTCAGTGAATATTTTGGTACCGAGCGTAATAGTCCCAGACCCTTGGGAAGAAACAACTCGGCATGTAACAAAATAACCACATGAAGTCGGCCACGTAGATGCCGCGGAGAGCTGGACATTGTGAGAATATCTACCTACCACGTCTGCATAGCCTCTTCATAATCAATTTGGCTGACAAGTCACTTCCAGGAATGCAATCCTTCTGAAGCTCGCCGACCACTTTCCCTCGAGTCTTTTGCCTGGCGCTTATCTTGCCTACTACGTACCTGCAGATGACCACATATGCCTCTGCAATATTGCGAAACTCTTTCCGGATGATAGCCCCCTGTACCCAATAGTTGCGTTCTTTGAGACGAAATGTACATGCAGTCAGAAATTAGTAGACGGCCCAGCGGAGAGGATCCCGTGCCGTTCCCCACCCCCTTAGACAGACACTAAACTAAGGAGTAGAGCGGAATGTCTGGCACGTCCAGTCGGCCCTTTAAAACATTTACTTGAGGCTTTCATGCACATGAAATCAGTTGAATATGAATGCTCGTAATCTAAGCCAGAGACAGTCCAATGTGGTCTCTCATCTTTATGCCGCCATCCACTCTCGCTTTTCCCCTTCTTGAGATAGAGTAGATGGGCAAACAATTTGCCGCCGAGCGCTCACCAGCTCACTATGTGCCGTGCTGGGGTAACACGACGCCACTCGGCAGACCACCGACAGGTTGTTTACCATGCGATCTAACCACCCAGCCTATCACTGTCGCCATCACCTAGTATCATGTCTCTCGATGAGATGGATCACCCTGGCTATACCGAAAATGGTGTTGTTCGCGCGGGCCTACGCAGTTTCGGGTCCGAAAATCGAAGGCATGGGTCGGATCATTGCGTCTTGACCGGTGACCAGGATCGTCGTCATGGGTAAAAGAAAAGAAAATTTGCACCCTGCCGTGCCTGCGTTCTGGCCCCTCGGTCCCCTTTGGAAACGGCCTTCCTCATACCCTAGATGCATCGGCTATTTGATCCGGCCCTTGAGGGTGCTTTCATCCTTTAATTATGTCGGATTTATTTGTTGTGTCTCTGCGACCTGCATGGCTTCTCGGTTCTCCCGCTCTATCAGACCCGAATTTGGAAGATTTTCCTCCCTTGCATCGATAACCCCCCATCTCCTCTCCTCACTATTGATCTCTCCCTGCAAGGACTCTAGCATTTCCTCGAAAACTTTGAAACATGTAGCTGGCTTGATACTCAAATTGGACAGGAATCTCCGGAGTACGCTACATCCTTTACCTGCAGCCTTCTACAACCAGGCGGCATTCCGGATAATTGAAGAGGTTGGAATCTAGTCCGGCGAGAACGTCAAAATACCCAGGGAGTAGCATAAGCGAGCTCGCTTGTTATATGAAACCCTGACCGAGCTGCTGCAAGATGCGGCCAAGGTCGACCTCGTCTTATCCTTCCGTTCTCCTGCAGCCTGGCGTTAAGCCACTCTTGCTCAGTAGTATTGCACCCTTTAGACCGAGGGATTTTGATACCTGTTGTGACACTGATTAATAAGGTAGTGGTGGCGTAGTTAGCTGACCAGCTGAGGCCAGAGAGAGAGAGAGGGGAAATGTGAAGGATCAAAGCCCTCTCGTCAAGTAGATCATCCAAAACCCCTCAACGCCCCCCCCCATCTCCATTGCCTCACTTGTCGATCCCGCCTGTGCGACTTTCATCTACCACTAGCTTTTCGCTTTGATCAACTTATCATTGTTATTATTATTTGAGGCTCACCATGTCGAGCGAATCCAAGGATGGGATATTGGCAGTCAGCGGCAGCCTGCTGGGCTTGTCGACGTTGGTTGTCGGGCTCAGACTGTGCGCTCGCAAGCAGCAGAACGCCAAGTTGATGACCGACGATGCACTGGCTGTACTGAGTTTGGTAAGCAAGCATCTGACTCGAGAGAGCACTTATGATTGTCAACAAGGCTTGCTAATAGAAGTGGGTATCCAAAGATTGCTTTTGTTGGGACGGCGGCATGTACTTTCCTCAGTAAGTTGCTTTTGTCATACTACATCACCCTACCACTTTCGTAATTTACTCGTGACAATGTGCTAATCAGCTCGTAGTGGTCAAGCACAAGACCGTCGGGTATCCCAGTACAGACTTCACTGTAGCAGAAGAATTAGCAGTAGCTGAAATCGCGGCCAAGGTATGAAGCCTGTGCTCTCCCTGCTCGCGTATGTCATCGATTGATTAATTCGACCCAGCTGAATGTCGCCTGGGATATCCTCGGCCTTACAAGTCTGGCCTGCATCAAACTCAGTGCCCTCTTCTTCTACCGGCGCGTCTTCTGCGTGCACGGGTGGCTTGAGCTTCAGTGGTTCAGCATAGCCACCTTTGTCACCATTGTGCTCGTTGTCCTATGGGATGTTGTCTTCAGCTTCCTGCCCGGCTTTCAATGCGGTACACATTTTTCCGCGCTTTGGGATGGCACCTACGAAGAATACTGCACCATCTCCTTCCCCTTCCTGTACGGCCTCGCCGTGTCCGACTTTCTTCTCGACGTTTGGATATTGTTCCTTCCGATCCCTCGCATCTTGCAGCTGCACGCGACAGCGTCGCAGAAGTCTGGTTTCATCGGTGTTTTTGCCCTTGCGTTCGTTGGCCTTGGTGCGTCGATCACTCGAATGGTGATCTACATCCAGGTTGAGAATGGTGGAGCCGCTTACTTCCTTACTCATGACGAAGACCGTGAGTAATAATTATATAATCTAATATGGATCATCATGGGAGTCAAACACCCAAGAACTACCTACTAACTGACTTGGCCATGCAGTTATCGATACGAAGTCCATCTATTTTGCAATGCTCGAAATCGGCATATCCCTCATTGCCGTCAACCTTCCCTCCCTCTGGATGCTCTTCACCTCTGTCACCCCCGAGAAGGTCATCCGCAGCATTCGCAGCGTCATTTCCCTCGGCTCCCTGCGCAGCCGTGGCAGCAGCCGCGGCGATGTCGACAATGCGATCGGAAAGGCGAGCACAGCCGGCAGCACACGGCCCAGCGAGTCATCCGGGCGGTTGCGCAACGATGTCGAAGCTCAAAAGGCGGAGGTGTATGCGACACCAGATGAGATTCAGCCACATCGAGAGGAACTAGGAAATGATGTGCACATTCACAGCACGGTGTCGATTCATCATCAGCCATCTGAGAAGTAAGCTGATGGGACTCGCCCAACACAAAAGTTGCCGTGTACAAACGAAGACCGTTGGAGGGCTTGTTGGCAAGCCCATGGTGAAGATATAATGAGCGTAGGACTCACCCGGCCCTTGAGCTGCCCAGGTGATGGGATCGAGTGGATTTCATTCCTTTACTGGAATCCTTGGCGTGGCTTCCCTGTCCTTCTGTTTTCGTTTCTTTCTTGAGCGTATGTGTCTTTGGATGCGGCGTAGAAGGACGCCAAGGAGCCATGCTATACCCTTCTGCCTATCAAGTATTTGTCATGATACCAAATAAGATCCAGATGTTTGAGAGACTTCGTGTAGCCAAGTCGCTTTCTATAGTCCCCGGAGGAAGTTCTGTATTTTGCAAGCACTAAGGTTTACTCAACACACTTGTCTTCGAAGCAGCGCTGCATTCTCCCGCTGATGGGTCACGAACCATGTTATAATCGCACGTGCAGAAACGAATATTTCTTAAAACAAGAAAAGGAAGGCAAGAACTCAGGGACGCTTTGAGCAGCGAGGATCACAGAGATCAGCTCGTTGGTCAGGTCGCTGATACCCCTTGAGCAGACAACTGATACCCAATCATCTAGATGCAGGCGGTCTCTTTCCTCTTGATGATTAGTAGGCTGCGAATTGAGACAGCTGCTGGTCACATTTTTTCGTTCAGAATAACCAGCCTGCTCAGCATTTGAAAATTTTACAAGGGGAAGGGGTGCACAGGGAGCAAAGAAAGAACCACATGAACCGTGAGCCATAGTATTCTTTTGACGACAGATTGAATGCTTATACGTGGCAACCAGAGAAGCATAGTCCATATGTTTCATTCTATATCTACATGGGCCATTTTCCCTTCTCTTGGAGCCCAGCCTTCGCCTTCTGCCAGTCTTTTGCATCATACTTCCATACCCAGCCTGTAACATTGGCATCATAGCTCTGAGGACCGAAGCTCTCAACGTCACCCAAGCCCAGACCTCGAACAGTAGCTTTCCACGGCTCGTTCTCCGCGGCCGTCTCCGTCCTGAACAAATCACATCCTAGCTCAGCAATGGCGAACTCCATGAGCGAGCAATACGCTTCAGTACCAAGGCCCTTGCGCCAGTGCTTGTGATCGAGCATAACACCCAGATCCGTAAACAACTTCTTCTCCTTGGCTGCTTCTGAGCCGCTATCACCGGCTGCCGCTGTAGGTTCCGTCCATTCAAAGCAGTTATAGCTGCCCTGTCCAATGGCCTCTCCCGTCTGCCTCAAAATGATGACCATGAAGGCGTTCTTGCCCTCGGGCTGCATAGCCTTCCATCTGCCGAAGCGGCCTCGTAGCTTCTCCACTGTGAGGTCTTTCTCGCAGGGAAAATATGGAAAATTCTCCGGCGTCTGGAGGTATTGCAAAAGGCCTTCTGCGTCCGATTCTTGAGCTGTTCTGATGATGAGACGCGGAGAGACTATCTCGTACTCATCACGAGGGAAGCGAGGGCCTGGTATCGACATGTTTCTAGGCAAACGAAGAAGAATTGTTGAGAAGAGTGGTCTTATGGCTTGAGCCCTGAGGAATGAGAGTATTGTAATAGCAGGCAGAAGGCTAGGAGGTGGGAAGACGTAGGGCTCAGTACTTGCGTCGGGGCTTGGATGTACTCAGAAAAGTATGGATTTGCAGTTCACTGTGTTACGGCGATTTCATGAGATTAGCGGGGCGCTGAGGGGCAGTTCGTGGTTAGAGATGCCGGAATACCACAAGTTCTTGTCCCCGAAACATTTGTGCAATCAGGAATGACTCGCGGCCAGTAAAACATGAAGTGGAAGTGGGCCCATCACTGCGAGGGCACATCAGTGAGAATGTGCGCAAGGTTCTGCCTGATTTGCATTTGCACAATCCACCAAATCTTCACGATTGGCCTCTCCCCACCCCAACGAACCGCGATAATTAACCTGAAGTTGGAAGGAGGGAGATTTGCGCTGAGGGCGAAGGAGGCGACACGTCGCAGTGGGGCTATTGACACAGAAAGAAAATAATGTATTGGTTGGTTCAGAACACTTGCATCCACCACATCCAGTCGCCTTCGATATCTGTCTATGCGTCCAACTGAAAGATGGCCAGCGAACCACCGAAGCGGATCTACCGCAACCAATTGAGCAGAAGCAGAGATGAGAATCCTGAGAATCCTGAGAATTTACCTGCTGGGTTCGATTAATTCAGATATGCCCGGGATGGTGTATCTCCCCCCCCCCCCCCTTTTGGTCATGTTCTTTGTCATTCAATGCTGCCTTTCAATGTCAGTCTCCCGCAATCGAACCAATGCTGAGAGCATAAAGAGTAGTTGCAATTGCCAGCAACGTTTGGCATTTTAGTCGGTCGTCTCGTCTTTCTAAACTTTACCCCTACACGGTTGCTTGATTTTGTGTTGAGCTCTCTTTGAAGCTTAATTTAAGGCCATAAAGGATTCTTGACAATGATGCAAATGTGTCCACGTCTCGGCTTACGCTTCGACCTTTTGAAGGCACCAGTAACATAGCCACGGGGGATTGCCACAAATTTCTGCAGTATACGGTCAAATTAGGGTGCTACAGATGATCGGTCGATCAGAATGTCTTGTGGACATGGATGAAAATAAGCATACCTTATCCATCGACGACATGGCACGTGGGAAAGGGCTGCACTGAGCTCTGGCAGACGTGCTTTCGTTTCCAAATAAGTAATTTTTGGCCTCGCAAACGCTTAGTAGCGGCCTGCTCGGAAAAGGTTCCGAAACTTACCAAAAGGGCATCTTGCGGTGGGCGTTTGGGTCTGTGCTGAGTGGCGGAGGCCAAGCAAAGTCTCTTACGTTTGGGGGTCTCGATGACTTGCATAGACGTGCATGGAAAACAAGGACCAATGATCTCTCGCCCCCAAGAATTGTTGATTGGGATGGTTCGATCAAGTTCTTGACTGCGCCCAACTTGACAAGGCCCCCTCTGAGTCGTGACCCGGTCACGGCCCTGACTTGCCAGTTTTGAGGCACCTTGGGTTCACAGCCAAACAATGATAAAATTAAGATAGTCATTGAGTTTCATGAATGCCTGTGTTTGGGTCTCGGGGCCACTTTAGGTGGGAAACACAAGTTGCAGTGATCAGTGCTCAAATTCCCATTTTCCACGCACTCTCTTCGGGTGCTTAATTATTTAATACCTGTACACTTGCCACAAACAGTGAATTCATTATTCTGTTTCCCCCGTCAACGTTTTCGCTTCTCTCAAGTCTCGAGGCAGCAGAGATCAATCCTTTTCAGCGCAGGACGTCACAAATTACAGAATTTCAATTCTCAGACACAGCTTCGGTCGCGAATTACATAATCACCGCCCCTGATTCTATCATCAAGATGCACTCATTCATTGTACCGTCCGCTCTTCAAGCCTTGTGCTTCCTTGCTGGCTTTGTCTCAGGTATGCGGAACGTTCCCACACTTTTGCAAAGTGTATTTCTTACTAACTGGCCGCATCTCAGCTCAGACGGACGGATTCGATGCCATCACGTATCCCACCAAAAACCAGAACATCGCTGCCGGCTCGACAACACAAATCACTTGGGAGTACGATGACAAGTGGCCAGGGGACATCACGATCACACTCATCGGCGGCGCTAGCTCCTCGACGCTGGCACCTGTTGACAACCTCACATGTATGCTTGCTTCATGCTCGGCAAAGGCTGGTGTAATATCGCCAGGCCACACAGATCAAGGCTAATAACGTTTGGCAGCGAACTATGAAAATTCCAAAGGCAATTTTACATGGGCTGTCGATAAGAGCCTCGGCGAAGATGCAACCTACGGTATTCAGATTTTCTGGAATAAGAACCCGTCGGTATTCCAATGGTCCAACCCTTTCCACATCGTTGCGTCCAAAGACAGCGGCTCTGGTGCCGCGTCATCCAAGTCGTCTGTGACTCTAGCAAATCTTGCTGAGGTCAACTAAAGACTCATGAGGGAAAGGTATGGCTGAATACAAGAATCCTGGAATGAGAAGCTGGACTTCTATGCATTACTTTTGGCTGAGAGGCACGAAGGCTGAGATCTCATACCCAATCAATTTTACTATCATTTTCTCGTTCTTCTTTCTCATGTGGCATGCCACGAATCTGAAATCTCTCGACACTTGATTGCTTTCTCAGAAATTTTACCAACCGACTTGAGCTATTCAGCGCCGTCGAGGGCTGTGAGGGCTCTGAGGGCTTTAGCCACTACGCCGCCTTCTGCCTGAGAACATACTTTCAACACGGCGAGCTAGCTGTCCTATATAGTTCCTTAACCCTGCTTCTATCAAGCCGCCGGCCTGCCCTACCATCATTCTGCCCAGCAGCGGCATCCGTCAGTGCAGGCGCACCAATCTCCGGCGGCAGCGGTGGACGTGATTTGTCAAGCGCCGAGTGATGCTCTCTTCCCAGTCTAGATCCCACAGGGTCTTTGCTTCCTGATGGACCTGCAAGAGTTGACCGTGCCAGATTTCCAGTGCCTGCTGCTGCTGCTGCCTGGTTCATATATCTCTGCTGTTGCCCGATCCACCAATCACATCCCATGGGTTTCGGTTGTTCCACAGGGACAAATATCTCGACGGGCGCGATGTCGAACTTGACCAGCAGGCTTTGTGTAGTTACAGTCCAGGCGCTGGACTGAACATCGCTTCATCCCTTGGAGGATACATAGCTCTGCCCGGCTTGTGAAGGATTGAAAAAGTGATCATAATCATCCCCGCGATCGAAGACAATTTATCTTTCCGCGCCCGCTGCTTTTTCAGGTGATGTCGGCATGCTGTTGTCTAAACCCTCTGACTTTAGAGAGTCACTGGATGGCGCGGTTACACTAAGGTCGACATTAGTTCCATGCGAATGATGGTGATCCTCGTAAATGTCTTTGCCGAAACAATGTTTTGTGCCAATTTCCTAGTTCATCACCAAATAAATGTCAACAGATTATTGACTCCAGCACATCTCCACAGCCTACAACTAGGAGCCGTACCTGGCATGTATATGAGGTAGTGCATCGAACCAGGTTTAAGATCCAACAACAGTTTGACGCCCGGATCTTCATCCACGGTATCTTGTAGCTCTTTTGTTGCGGCAGGCTGAGCAGATCTCGCGAATTAGCAACAGGATTCAGTCGATATTGTGCGGCAAAAGACTATGCAAATTGCAAGGTGAAGCGAGAAGCGGTAACCATTCTTTCGCTAAAGTCACATATCATGACCTTTCCAAGAAAAATTGTTTGCGTGATATGTCTCGAGCGCTTCATGACCTTATTCCCAAAAGATCAGCTCTCATCTTACTGTATTCACAGAAAGGTACTCCTGAACCCAATCATATCCGTACGGATCCTCATCCGGCGCTTCTTCATCACCAGACCACTATCATCAAGCTACTGCTGCAACTCCGCTTTCATAACGAAGCGTTGGCGCCCATACGCGCGCCCACCAAATCCGCTCTCACAGAGGAAGTCGATCCCTTCCCCTCCCACAAGAAGCACGCGCAGTATGTGCATATCCCGCGCCTCAAGAAGCCCTGCTGAACTCCGCGTCCGGGGCGGCCCGCTGGTGGCTTTCATAAGCGTCAAATGCCTTTGCCAGCTGGAACCAGACATCCAATCGTGAAGCGGCTGTAATTCAATGGAATTATACTCACGATTGCTTTGTCACTCAGTTTTGATCAGCCGTCAACTTTTTGCTACCCACTCAAATTTGCTCTCCTGGGCGAGTTCAGCTAAATGGATGCTGTGAAAACAGAAAGCATATAACGCATCGCCTCGGATTGTTGGGAGTTTTCAATTTCAAGAGAGAAAACAAGAAAAATAAGCTGAGAACAGATGGGGAGACATGAGATAGTCAAATATAATATTCAAGTAGAGCTCCTATTGTCGCTCGAGGCAGCTGAAAACCCTTCATCGGGTATGCAACGCCAGCGCAACCAATGCCTACTCCTACTGACTATATCCCTCTCAGAAACTCCTCGAGAGTGAGTGGCTTCCTTACAGCATTATTCAACCCTTCATGGTAAGTAACCCACACCTTGCGCTCGGCTTTTCCCTCGGCCTGTCTCTTGCCGCTATTCCCGTCGGTCTCGGACAACGGTAGCACCGTCTCGACGATGACTCGCCCAAAAAAGTCCTTCTTTACGATGGGCAAGATGGGAAGCATCTTCGGGCCCCCGTTCTCCTTGTCGTCGGATAGGATATGAACACCAATGGTAATATCGTCAGCCGTTCCGCCGGCTTTGAACCGTGCTTGCCGAGCAGCTGCTTCGTGAGCGGCTATCGTCTTCTGAAGTTCCTGGTCGAGAACTTGGCGTACGGCATAACGAACGGGTATTTGAGTAGCGAACACGTTGGCCCCAGCAGTCTCAAAGGTTGAGAGCATGTCCAGGTCGCTTCGAAAATTGTTAGCACTAGGTCGTCCCTATCAACAAGAAAGTCCTCGCCAGAGGAAGTGGACACTCACGGATCCATCCTGTAAACCCACTGTGGTCGGCCTGCCATGGACGACGAGCTTGTATCCTCGATCTTTCCCCTCAATAGCGATATGCCGACTTCAGCCAAAACCTCTGCAGCACGGCGGACCATCTCCTTTTCCGTATCCTTTCGAACACTTGCGACAGCTCCCTTGTCAGTACTGCCGCCCACGACCACAGGCTTCACATCTGGAGAGATGAGCCGGACGAGGAACGGCAGGAAGTCGGTAGCAATGTCCTCTGGACTCCTGAAGGCGCGCATCAGTGTCGGCGGCAGCTGTCCTTGTAAACCTTGTAGCAGGGCCCGGTTCTGCTTCTCTGCCTCATAGGCAGAGTAGTCAGCACGCGGTCCTGTAAAGGGCAGCGGCGCTGAGCCTTCTTCATCGCCTTCTGCGGCGCGCCACTGCTTTTCGTAGCTGGTGTTGGTATGTGGCCGGTGTGGGCTGGCAAAAAGATGGTGACAGGCCAATACAGGCTGGCTGAGGTAGGGTCCGAGTTCCCACTCCTGGCTTGCAAAAAGGCGTGCAGAGCAGGTGTCGTGAAAATGGAGCCACTCATAGGCCTCGTTGGGTTTGGAGAGGTACGAGTCGTCGTTGAAATCGCGGTTTGGATATTCCGAGAAGATCTCGGTGATGATACGGTCGACCTCACCGCTTGTATCGACCATCTCGCGTAAACGTTCCATGGCATTTTTCTTAAGGTGCTCTGTGAAGCCCAGCTGGGCCTGGGGCTGCTCATGTCGCGTTTTCTTGTCAAGGCTGGCATCGGCATGTCTAGGGAACCCGGCTCCCTCCTGGAAGACGCGGGTGACAATGTCCTTGGTGCCACCTCTGCCGAGCCCCCGCGCACCTCCCCCACCGTGTTGCAGGTCCTGGATGATGTGTTTATCAACCCACTGTCGGGTGAGTTGGAGTGCGCCTTGGGAGTGTGTCGCCTTGAGTCGGCCTGCAACCCATTCGCCGACGACCATGACCCCACGAAGGTCTCCCTCCGCAGCACTCTCTGCTCCGCGCTTCGCATCGAGACCATTCGACATGCCCCATGCAGCCTCGCAGAGCTTGCGAGCGGCATCCTTCTCACACGGAATTCCCTCCTTCTCGAAAACTGATCTCAGCCTGTTGACCACAATCTCCACCGACGGCTTGCCGATACGAATGATCTCGGCAAGCCCCGACTGCCTCAAGGGTCTCAGAGATGGATGATACACATCGTTGCAGATCAGGACAAGAGGCCTCATTTGTCGAAAATCATCTCCCTTCTTCTTCCTGCGCGTGCCCGCTGTCAACGTCGCTGCAACCGAGGCGTTTTTCTGGTCCGCCAGAAGAAGATCGATCAAGGCCTTGACAAATCCGCCGTCGCCCGAAGCCCCAGATCCACTTGTGACACCATCCACCTCATCTACTACTACGCAGACCGGGCGCGCCACTTTGGTCTTCTCCCCAGGATTGGGCTTGGTATGCTCGACGGTCTTGACGCTTTCTGTGCCCAGACTGGTCCTGATCCGGCCTTTGACGACATCCCGACTTCGATCATCACTGGCGTTAATCTCCATAACCTCGTATCCTGCCTGTCGCGCGCACACATGTGCGAGTGTCGTCTTTCCCAGACCTGGAGGCCCGGTCAACATCAAGACCTTTCTGTGCGGCTTCTCCTCCTCTTGCTGCTGCTGCTGCTGCTGCTGCTGCTGCTGATTCTGATGATGTCTCCTGGTACTTGTCGGTCTTTGTTTGGACGAGTGAGGGAAGACGATGGGGTCCCAGCGTTTCAGCCACCGAAGAACCTGCCGGTTGGTGAGGTCATCGCCGACGAGATCCATGAAATTCCGAGCTCGATATTTTTCCGTCCACAACATGGTCTTCCTGGGCTTCTTGGTAGTTGAAGGCATCTCTTCCACGGATGGCACGACAGAGCTCTTTTTGGCCGGTGCCTTCTTCGCCGTCTCTGTAGCCTCGATCTCTTTTGTGGCTGCAGTGACGAGCTGGTGGATGTCGACACCATAGTACGACCGTTTTGCACGGCCTTCCTTCGTCCTGGACCGGTCGGCGACCATGTCTCGGTATGATGTGCTGACGGTGGTGGCACGCTTGAGGATACCATCTGACTTTCCCGAGCAGGTGACGAAGGCGTAGCCATCGCGGCCGAGTCTCATCTGTTCGTGGGGTCTTGTGGGAGCGGGGGAGGCCTCTTGAGGTTGTGCGCGGTTGAAAAGACGGGCATAGCGAGCCTCCTCCTCGGCATCGATTTGTTGGACTTGTTCTCTATCGTCTTCCCCTCTCGCAGTCTCGGTGTTTCCTTCGACAGGATGCGTCTCTGTCTCGCCTATCCCCCGCGGGTCGTTGAGCATGATCTTCTTCGGGCTGGGGCCTTCGTCTGCTTCCACCTCTTCGTCGGAGCTGTCCTCGACGAGGAAGCCTCCTGCGGCCCTCGGCTTGGTGGGCTGTCTGGGCGCATCTCGCGCTGGGAGAGGGCGTTTCTTCGGCACCGCGGGCGAAGAACTGGGCGGATACGCGATAGGAGACGAAGGTGCAGCCATGTTGGTGGAGTCGAGATGCAGGCTGGTTGAGGGAATCTATGGCTGAGAGGTCGACATGAGGAGAATTGGGGTTCTGTGGTTTAGACTCTGAAGTTCTTGGTAGAATGGTTTGCTGTGGATTCGTCATGCAGCAACGCGTCTGTCTTCCTACTTTAAACTCCAAACGCGTCTGTCGCGTCTGGTCTGGCTTAGTTGATCAACCCTAACCCTATCAACGACACCGCACTTACTGGCCACTTACAGGCCTGGGGACAAACTTTTGCAGTCTGAGTTGGTGTACAAGAGAGTAATGAAGAGTGAAATTGACAGGAATCTCTACTTGGAGTTGTTAGAACATCATATTGCACTGGGGGAACTTGCATGACTCTGAGGCTGCTTGGTTGGATTGTCATTCCCACATCGATGCTGCTTGATGATGTTCTGGCCCTGCAAAGTCTGGTCTGAGTCTAACATGTCACCATCCAATTGTTGTGCATGGTCTTCATTATCAGTCATACATTCTCAAGAGTGATCTCTGTCTCCCAGATGCTGATTTATTCCCTCAATTAGTCGAGCAATAATTCTGGAACACCTTGTGACATGATGATATTGCTTATGTAGCATGGGCCTCTTTACTATCTATCCCCAAGCTGCCACTTATTTCCCTTCGCCTTGAAACACTGGTGCACTGCTAGTACTTCTAGAGGTCTATTTGGATACATTGTCTTGGCCTATTCTTTTCCATGCTTGACAAACAGGCTTATAAGCCCTAATTAAATAACTATTTGATGACCTGCTGCAAAAGCTGTGCTTCAATCTATGTAATTGATTTAAATACAAAGAATTTCCTTGGCTCATCTGAAATGAGGCTCTATGATTGTCTTGGCCAATTCTTTAGCAATAAATCATTGCGATCTACCTGCTGATACTTAAGTGAATGGAGAGACTTTCTTACCAGAATGTGTTGAGTGAATAAAAATGGGACCATTTTCCTCCACTCAGCCCCAACACTATACAGGTCTACACTACAGTCTACAAACTGGATTCTTGCCGGCAGCCATTGGGCCTTCTACCAGTAATATGTTTCGACCATTCCTTCTGGGCCTGGGGGCCCTGGGGGCCCTGAGGTGCGTTATTATCCCCCCGTCCCCATCCCGAACCCAGTTCACCATGCGTAAAGCAACTGTATCCGATGGCATTGTAGGTGAGAGCAGAAATCTCTTCCATCACATCGTCGCGTCTCTGCTCATACATTATTTTCAGAAGCTAATTAGGACGCAGGCTTCTTGACCCAAAAGCTCGCCAGCATCCTCTTCTGGGCTCCTTTCGTGTAGCCCGAATCGCATCGACTATGAATCAAAGAACTACTTGAGCCTGAACAAAATTCCCCGGACTGCGCCATCATAAGGTCGAATCATAGATTGTCATTCCAGCAGTCTAATATTTTGCCATAGGAACTACAGGGCAGTCCCAAGCCCTACACCTTCGCAGCGTTGCCAACACCAACGAACCCAGGGTCGTCAGCATCTAAGGCTTTGGTAGGGGCTTGAAACAACTGAAAAGAGTAGATAGGCTCCTCAAAAACACAACAATCTTTGACTCGACGGCTAATTACCCACACGAGAACACTTTCAGACTCTGCCACATTGTCTATGCCTTCTTCGCCCTCAACCAACCACTCTTCCTCGTCTCCACCGGCATCGCCGTGATCTTGCATCTTTCTCCCCTACGTCTGAAGCTTCTTTTCCTGTGGAGGAGCTGATTGCCTCTTTCCGTCGTATAACGACTCCAAAGTCAGCATACTCGAAGAGCGAACCTCGCCAGACTTGGAAGAGCCTACCCGTCTGTCCATTCGAAACATCGAACCGGTACTCTACCATCAAGGACGACTAGTACGACACCCATATCGTCACGATCCAAAGCCTGTGTCTGTCCGTACGAATACTTGAGCCAGACCAAAAGAGGGGCCTTCAGTAGTCGTTTTCAACATGGGAAAGGAGGACTTGTCGAAGAGAATATTCAAGCGCCCCGGCCTTTCACAAGGCAGCAACAATCATGTACATTGTTGGAATGAAGAAGGAAGTGTACACACAAATCGATCCCATAAAATCCTCTGGGAAGGGGACGGCTCTACTAGCCATTCTTTGCTACAGAGATGGTTCTTGTCCTTGTTCTTCTTCTTGTTCATTGTGCATCTCCCATCGAGACTAACCTGATTCCCCTTCACCTAGACCATGATTTTGCCTTGCACTGCAACAGACTGTTGATGCTTCATGCAACCATCAACTTGCCCACTGCAGCGGCCGACGACCCGACAACATGGTGCTCTATACATACCTATGGACAACACATTTTCAGCCTCACTAGGATGGCTATCGTTTTAAGGGATGCATACTTGGTGTCGCCACCTAGTTGCTTTAAGTACATCCATGAAGTTTGGTGTCTATAATCCTCCAATGGTAATATATATGTTCCAGAATGGCAAGCCTATTATCAATCTGTGGCGTCTTTTATGTCCAATTTCTGACCATCAGCGCCTTACCATAGATGCCTCTGGCTATATCCCCAGCCAATATGGGATTGAAAGTGGCAAACATTGTTAGAAATGCTGCTACTTTGAGCTTGTGTTATAGAAAACTCAGTACTTGCTTATCAACAAACCCAAGGCATACAACATCATGGCCCTTCAATGTCTATTACTGACTTCCGTCCTCAGACTTCCACAGTCACCCCCTTAGACTCCTCATTAGTTCTCAATGACACTATGGTTCTTGATAAAACTTCAAACTGTATTCTTCAGGGTACAGACGCTTTCGTATTACTGCAACTGACTGACCGGCGCCGCCCCACCATGCTCCCCCTGATACCCAGCAGATACCTAAGCCTCCTTCGCAGAATGGTTCTTCCTTTGGTTTGTATTTTTACAATAGATAAGCAGCACTCTTTCCAAAAGCCCTCATTCCCCCCTGCTGTGCAATGCAAGGATTATCTATGTCACCATTCCCCGAGTGACTGGGCCCCTCCCCTGCCTCACACCCCCCAGCCTTGATGCCAGCAAGAAATCCTGACCAGCAGGACCAGTAATAATTTCTTTCCCGATTGTCTGCCAAACAATAGCTGTTCTTGTAAGTTGAATATTTCGAACATTCGCTCCCCAGCTTTGCCAGCCACTAGCCCCCCATCTGCCGCACTCAAATCAAGTGACTCGCCGCCTCCTCTGCGTCACTCCCCTTGCAGAATCCTGGCCACCTTCACTATTTCTTTTCTCTCTTGTATTCTCTGTGCAACCATTGTGACAGGTACGCTGCCCTCTTCCACTCTCCATCCAGCATCATCATCATTATTATCACCATCATCTTAACCAACTGACCAGGCCAGACCGTCTTCAGGAACCCTCAAGCGTCTGCCGCGCACCTTACTTCATCTCTTCTCAGGTACTTGGCTTCCCGCCCCCTAACGCACGATTACCCGGCCCCGTCTGTCAACTCCTCCATCCAGAAGCCCTTCATACCTATCACTATGAGATCTAGGTCTCTTACCTCCCTCCCCGCTATCCAAGCCATATCAAAGACCAATCTCAAACACCTCTGACCCGTCCTTTCAGGTCGCCGGGTCTCTGGAAGACCGCCCCTCTACCCTCGGACCCGATCCCGAACTCCCTTCGCCAACCCAAACAGCAGCACAAGCCCTTTTTATCCTTCTCTCTCTCTCTCTTCCTATTAAGAAGGCAGCAAAGACAGCCATGAATTTCCCACGCAACCAAACCCCCGAGTCTCGCGCCAACATGGCCGCCCCAAACTCTTCTTCCTCTTCTCGAATTCCTGGATACGGAGAGCCTGGATACGGTCCTCCTGGAGTCAACAACACGAGCCAGCTCCTCGACGCCCACTCCAGGATTTTGCTACCCCTCCAGCAGACCCCCTTTCCCTCCTCGTCACCCACCACCGCAATGATGGGCTCGGAGATACAGGCTCCCCTCGACCCAGCTCTGTTTATCGACTCAAACCTCACAATGTCTTCAAGCCCTCTCGGAGGCCCTGGCGGCCCTGGTGTTGGCGGCGTTGGCAGTGTTTCGCGGCCGGCTGGCTTCGTCCCACCGGTGCACGTCGAGCTGCAGCCCAGCCGCATCAAGGATGCAGGCTACACTCGACACCCAGACCCTAACTTCCGCCCATACGGCCCCAACCAGTGGGTGGACATTTTATACAACCACACGCTCCTTCGGTACATCTCGAAGAACGAGATTACCGACATAAGGAAGCATTGTGAGAAACTGGCTCAGGCCGTCAACCCTGACGACCCCCGCCCCGTTCTGATCGAGGACGGTCCTTTCACTACCGCCGACGCCCAGGCGGTGTGGAAGTACTGCACCGTGTACATCAAGCGGCGCGACCAGCTCCGCAACAACGTGTCGGCCCGAAAGTCCCGCTCCAGGAAGGACAACGAGGTCAAGCACTGGAAGATGATCGCCCTGGCGGCCGGCGCTCCTGACGTGCCCTTCGAGTTCAATCCCGACGACCCAGCGTACTCCAACGAGGCGCTGGTGCCTCGGGAGACCCAGGACGCCATCGACGCCATGCGGGCCAGCTGGATTTCTTCTGCCGACGCGCAAAGGTCGGTCGAAGAAGAGGAGGCTCCAGTCCTCCCTCCTGTGCCCTCGTTGCCGCCAGACCAGCTGCCGCCAGGCCAGCTGCCTCTTCCATTCTTCGAGGGCGCCCCGGTCTTCCAGGACACTCATCCACCAGCCGCCAGTCAAGACCAGAACAGGGCCGCGACGCCGACCCCTCATCGGCCGCAGACGCGAGCTACCACCAGGGCCCAGGCCCGTGGTCGCGGCCGTGGCAACGGTGGGAACAACCAACCTGCCGTCGGCAATGCTCGTGGTCGTGGTCATGGTCGTCGCATGGGTGGTGACAAGGCTGCGGCCGGCCACTTTGCGCCACCACCCGCAGCACCTTCTCCTTTGGAGCAGCGGTCCACCCCCTCGACGGCTTCGCCAGTTCTCGGCTCGGTCCCTCCCACGCCTTCAATGATGGACCATCTGCGAAACCAGATGGTTGATAGAGAGGCCAGCCAGGGTTCTGTCCTGGAAGACAGGAAGGACGCCAATGTGGACTGGAGTGACTTCCAGAGTGGCTTTGTATAAGAGTCTGTCCTGGAAAAAGGAGCAGCCTGGTGACAAAGTCACCCTTCCTATCTCGACGCCTCCCCTGTGCCAAGAAATGCAAGCTCATGGCACAAGAGTTATACAAAGACCCACCAGCACTGGGTAGAGCTCAATATTTCATGACGCCATATCGTCGAGTCATCCTTGAGCAGCAATCTGGTCCTCTTTAACCCCACAGCACAAGCTCTGATTTCCTGAGACGACAGCTCCTACGACGGCAGAGTTTCTACTTTGGTCACATCATCTACAATATTTCTGGAGCCTGGAAATAGGAATGGCCTACCCAAGGACTTTACTTTTTATTTTCTTCTTTATTATTATTTTTTCTCCTTTTTATTTTCTTTTTGGGAAAGCCAGCACAATACCCTGATACCCCCATATTCTCAGTGCTTTGCATTCCCAATGCTTTCATCATCGGCGTTAGGGAGGGGGCACCTGGGTGCAAGAAGGGCATATCTGGGCGTAGGAAGAACATTGATACAACAAGGGACCAAAGTGGTCAAGAGGAAAGGAAAGGCTGGGAAAAGGAAATGAAGCAAGACCACAGGCAGAAGAAGCAGGACTTTGTTTGGCTTTGGTCACGCAGCATACAATCTTTGGAGGGCAAAGAGAAGGTTAATCGTCGAGTTGAATTATTTGGCCTGTGTGGCAGCTGAACCATGATATTTTGAGCATGGACAGATCTTCCCCTACATGGAGGCTCTCAGAACCCCTCAGCCCTTGAAGCTTACTTGCTTGTGCATGAGCAAGTACAATCGATTGCACATTTTCGTCATTGATAAATCACGGCACGGCATAGCGTTCATGAAGCGGCATGAGTCTTTTCCCGCACAAAGAACGTTAGCAAGCATCTATCAAATGATGCCACTGTCGTAAGGGAATGGAGGACCTTTAACTTTCAGTCATGATGGCTATCAATATTGGTCCTCAGTTTGCCGTCTGATCACTTCCCAGAAGATTGCCAATCTATCAGACATTTCTCTCATAACAAAGTGTGGAGACATCCAATTGACAGCAGAGGGGAAAACAGAGAAAGGGGGAAAAAGACAGAAGAAAGAATGCAGAAGAAAGAAGGAAGAAGAAGAGGTGCAAGAGAAATCATCTCCATCACTCTTCTCTCTTCTTGAAGTTTGCTTCTTTGTTGTTACGACCATTTCTTGTTCTTAAACATTTCTTATTGTGCTCATCTTGTGTGTGCTGACCCTCCTCATCAAGCATTTCCTATTAAGTACGCCTTTTATTCTTCTTTTCTTCGTTTCCCCTTCTTCTATTTTCCTGTCCTCGATTGATCCTGCTTGTTCCTTAGAACCGAAATGCGCCCCCCCCCCCCCAATATCCTTGCGTGGCAAGCAATTCCTTCTTTTCCATGCCCCCCCCCCTTCTAAACCCTCTCATGAACGAGCCTGCCCTTGACCCACACCTTGGTAGTGTTCCGATCATCGCCACCAAACAACCACTTGGCCACAATATTGTCCCAGCTCTCCCACCCGAATATGTCGACATTTCCAGCATCCTCCTCATAATCATCTCCTTCCACGCCTCCCAGCCCGATCAGCTGCGCATCCCACTCCATGCCGACCTCGAACCCGCCGACGGTCCCCTCGAGCCCGACCAGCTTCGCGCCCCCGCGGGTGGCAAGCCACATGACCTCCTCGACAGTCAGCTTGGCCCGCTCCTTCTCCTCGCCCTCCAGACCCATGGCCACATGACGGCTCACGAGGCTAGCCTGCCTCGCCGCCTCCAGCACGCTCGGGGAATACCCTCCCGAGACATCCGTACCAAGCCCGACGCTGACGCCGCGGTCCAGCAGCCACCGCACCCTCGCCGCTCCCGATGTAATCGCCGTGTTGCTGCAGGGACAGTGGCTCACCCCCGCGCCCCTCTCTGCCACGAGCTTCACCTCCTGCTCCGACAGGTGCACGGCGTGCGCTAGGATCGTCTTGTCGCCCAGCAGCCCAAAGGCGTCGTACACCCCCACATACCCCTTCCCGCCCGCCGTCTCCTCCGGGAACAGCTCCCCCACCAGCTCGCACTCGCCCGTGTTCTCGCTGACGTGCGTCTGCACCGCCAGCGCTTCTTCTCTTGCCAGGTCTGCCAGCCCCTTCATCGCAGCGGCAGTACAGCTCGGCGCGAACCGAGGCGTGACGATCGGCCGCACCCACTGCCCCGCCGGGTCGACGCGCCTGGCATGCTCGACAACCTCTCTGGTCCTCTGCACGCTCTCCCCTGCGCTCTCGTCGCAGTACCACTCCGGACACAGCCTGCGCTCGTCCATACACACGCGCCCCACCAGCGCCCTCTGGCCCGCGGCGAGACACACGTCCGTCAGCAGATTCGTGGCCGCGACGTCCCTCGTGGCAAAGTACGCCGCGCACGTGGTCCCGTGCGCCAGGGTGCGCCGCACACACCGCCCGTACACCTTGTTCGCCTTGGCCAGGTCGCTGCCGAGCGAGGCCTCGAGCGGGAACGTGTACGTGTTCAGCCAGTCCAGCAGGGTGGATTTCCCAAAGATGCCGGCGTTTGGGTACTGCGAGGCGTGGATGTGCGTGTCGACGAAGCCAGGGAAGAAGAACCTGACGCCGCTGCCCTTGCCATGATGGTGGCTTGCTGCCGCTGCCGTGTCGAAGATCTTGGTCTCTGCGGCGCTCCAGCCAAGCCGGACCAGAACCTCGTCCACCGTCCGCGTGCGGTCCACGTCCTTCTCCACGGCTACTATCTTGCCAGACGCGCCCTCGACAAACACCGCCGTGTTGTGCAGGTACTCGAGCTCATCCTGTGAGGCGGGATGGATAAATGTGCCGAGGAAGAGCTGGTTTGGCGGTGTCGTCGTGGTGGTGTTGGGAATGGCAGAGGAGCTCATCTCGACAGGACGAAAGCGAGCTGCTCAGAGGATGATGAAATAAATTTAAAAAAGGAGGAAAGAAAAGGGGGGTGAAGCGAAAAAGAGAGACCTGATAGGATTGTTGAATGAATGACTGGGGCGAGTGTATGTGTGTGGAATATCCAGATGAAGGAGGGAGGGAGAGAAAGGAGAAGAAGAAGTATTCTAGTTGTCTTGCATATGCGTCTTGGTGGTGGTTCTGTTGTGAAGTTGCAAGCCAGGGGCAATGGCGGGACTTGAGTGGATGATTCCAGCAATGAGAAGAAGCGGATCGGGCCCGAATACTAAGTTCACCACCACTCGTCTTGTCTTGCTCCAAACCACTATCTTATCTCTTTGTGTCCAGGCGGTTCCACACAGGGTCTCGTAAGCAGCCGCAAAAGCAAGTGAATCCTGAAGCCTCCTCTCACAGACACACACCGCCACGGTTTCTTTTGGGTTTTTATTTTTAGATGTTTTTCAAACTTTGTGACGTCTCACACAGGAGAGAGATTGCCCCGAAAACAAACTTCGGGTGGGAACACACAAGGGACGGGATATATATGCACGTCAAAAAAAGGCGGGTTGACTTGGAATATGTATGAATGTACTACAGATCTTTCTATCATTGGGCTCATTGCCTCCCCGCCTTGACACGCACACACATACTCTCTCACTCTCGGACTCTCACTCACAGACCAGTCATGGTGATAAGTAATGCAATGATCATAGCAATAAAAAAAAACCCCTAGCAAACGCGGCCAACGCCGGCACCCGCACAAATACAAAGCGGAAACCGCCTAGTCCCATTCGCGGCTTATCAATGCCGGACCCACCACAATCAGAGATACCATTTTATTCGTCGCCCACCATGAACACTCGATTAACCAATGTAAGCCGCTGAACAAACGCCCCCCCTGGGATTCTTGAAAAGGAAGAGAGAGAAAGCAAGAAGAAAAAAAATAGACTGCCAAAGAGTCTTAATCAGAAGACACACCATTCACACCGCCGCCAGTACCATTGAGGGCTGCCACAGGGCCCGTGCCATCTCCCTGGTACGAGTCCCAGTTCGCCAGCACGTTGGCAATACGAGGCGAGTTGGTCAGTTTGTAGACATCCTCAAAGTACTCCTTGGTCAGGGCGAATGGCTTGGCCGTGACGTTGGGGATGTACTTGCCCACCAGCTTGGACGGGTCGATGGTCGTCTTGTTGATCTTCTTGAGCAGGAACGAGCGGAAAGGCTTGACGCCACTGCGCAGGAACGTGGAGTGGAAAGGCACGTCGATGCCCTTGAGGGGGATCGTGGCGTAGCCCCTCTCCAGCTCCAGGGGCGTGGGCTTCTTCTGCGTCTCCGACGCGGCCTGCCTGATGATCTGCAGCAGGTGCTCTTTCACCTCGTCGATCGAGAGCTCCTTCATCATCTTATCGATGTCGATCTTCTGTACCTTCAAAAAGTTGCAGACGTAGCCGAGGGTGTCGAGGGCGCGCAGGTCACCAGCGCACACGTATTGCATGTTGGCGACGTTGAAGTTGACAATTTCAAGGAGCCAGCCCGTGGACTCGGCAATGTTGGCCACCACAAAGCGCAGCGCATCCTCGTTGAACGTCTTGGAGATCCTGCTCGGGTTGACGGCGCACATGGAGTAGTTGGAACGGCCAGCCTCATCGCGCTCCACGGCCACCTGCATCGTCAGACCACGGTAGAAGACGACCGAGACCAGAGACTCGATGGGCATGACCTCGGCCAGCGCAGCAAGGGCACTATACTCGCCCAGAGAATGTCCAGCAAATGTGCTATCCCGAGGAACAAGTCCCTTCGCCTTCATATCCTCGAAGCTGGCCTTTTCCATCAGGGTCAGGGCAGGCTGCGTGAACTGTGTGGCCGAGAGCAAGCCGTTCGGGGAGCGGTATGTGTAGGACGGTGTGTTCTCGCTGATCTCCTTGAAGATCCGCTCCGACTTGATAGACCCATCTACGGCGACCGTCTCGAAAGTCATCGCCATGTAGTTGGCCCGGATGGCCTTTCCGCGGGGGCCGCCAAAGTGGATTGTGAGCTCCTTGGGGTTATTCCTCACGATATTGGTAATAGCAAAGCCTGCAATTTTATATAGGTATCAGTAGATGCTCCCTGAAGAATATACTAGTGGCGCGGTGGGCAACTTACCGTAGGTATCCATGAGATACTTGTCTGCCCGGTCCCAGACATCCTTGGCCACAGGACTGCTGTCATACAGTCCCATACCCATGCCTTGTTCCTGCGAGCCCTGGCCGGTGAAGACGTATGCCGTCACTGGCTGCTCGACCTCGGCCTCGCCGAGAAGGACCTTCTCCTCGGTCTCCTTGTTGCTGGCCTCGACCTTGACGATCTTGCGACCAGCAATCATGCCGACGTGCTGCATCTTGACCTGAATGTCATCGTGCGGCAGCACCATGCCGACCAGAGAAGCATGGAAGCTACGGACACGGCCAATGTTGTTCTCGGCGGCCCACGTCTCCACTAGGCTTCGCACCGCGGCACTCGAGTACATGCCGTGCGTAATGGTGCCAGGGAGATTGGCGTAGTTGGCGAAGACTCTGGACACGTGGATAGGGTTGTAGTCTCCCGAGACACGTGCGTAGCCCTCGTTGGAGGCAGGGGCCTTCATCTGCAGAGGCGTCTTGCCGCTCAGCGGGATCGGGTTCTCAAACATGACGGGCTGCTCGATAGAGGAGCCATTGCGCTGCAGGTAGTCAATCACAGGGTTGCCGTGAGACGCCTTTTCATGTTCGTAGTAGACAGAAGCGATCTGGACGATCTCCTTGGTAGGCAGTTCAAGCTCCACCTTGCCACGCGTCTGGACCCTCTCAAAGACGGTCTTGGACTTGAACTGGACGAAAGTCTCGAGACGGAACGTCAGGACCTTGCCGAGGAGATCCATGTCGAGGGCATTATCATCCAACTGGAACCACTCCTTGGACCTCAGGACAGCAACATCCTTGCTCGTGGCAAGGTGAATCTGCATCGGAGTCTCCGTCTTGCTCTGGAAGGTGTTCTCGAAATCCGTGTAGTTGCCACGGTACAGGAACTGCGAGGTGACTTCCATCACGTCCTCCCCATCACGACGGATGGTGCCGCAGACCTCGACCATCTTCCCCGAGTCCTGGTTGATGACTGCGTTGACACGGGCGACGGTGGAAAGCTCGTCGCCCTTTTTCAGGGGCTCGGCGCCAGGCATCATGCGAAACTGGTTGGACAGGTGCACAAGCTTCAGCAGATCACCGTCAATGGTGCGGGGAAAGATAGGCTTGGTGATAGCTTTCCAGCCCACGACGATGGCGAAATCCATCGGGGCGTACATGACCTTGCCTGGACGGTCAATGAAGGCCTCACCGTGGTTGCCCACAGCATGGACAAAGTCATTGATAGCCTCGCCGGTGACGGTAGCTCTGCCTCCGTCGAACTTTCCAGAGACATTAGCATCCAAGTCCAGAACCTCGTCGCCGAACCAGGCCCGCCAGTAGAACTCTTTGATGCGGTCGTTGCGTCCGTCCATGTTCTCGTGAATAGGAGCATAGCCAGCCTCGGGGTGGTAGGTGAACTCAAGAGGCAGTGCGACAGGCTTGCCAAGAGCCGTCGTGTCCTTGACCATGTTGACCACGATCTTGTTCTGGCCGACCATCTTCGCCTCGAGAACATCCACGTACTGGTTGTGACGAGGCTGCTCCCGAACGATAATGGTAGTCTTTTCGGGAGTGTTTGGATATGCAATCTCCACGAACAGGCCACGAGCAGGAGCAAATATGCGCTTCATCGGGTTGGTCTGGTACTTTTTGCCCTGCACAAGGACCTCCGACAAGAGGAGAGCGTGACGCCAAGAGCGGTTGGGTCCTGCAAGGAGAGAGAGCCAGTCATCGAGGGCCGGCAGTGGACTGGTGGTCGTGTTCGCGATGCGGTATGTG
Source organism: Cryphonectria naterciae (assembly GCA_014850475.1). Taxonomy (NCBI): domain Eukaryota; kingdom Fungi; phylum Ascomycota; class Sordariomycetes; order Diaporthales; family Cryphonectriaceae; genus Cryphonectria; species Cryphonectria naterciae. Next base: position 30,264 of record JACWST010000085.1, read on the forward strand.
TTCTTGTTGCTATCATAAGACACAGTGACGCCCTCAAAATCAAGGGGTATTTCGTGATCTACAAGCTTGCCTCCGAAGTACTCAATGGTCGAGATCTTGGTTGCATCGCCTGCGTAGCTGTCGCGAGTCAAGTACTCAATGTGGCCATTGTGAATGCTGTCAAGGATGTCCTTGATCGGCTCGTCAACGACTGTCGAATACTTGGCTGCTGTTGGGCCCTGGAGAATACAGGTCCGCCCGACGTCCTGATCGATGACAGCATCGAGATCTTCAGACTGCCAAAGAGAGTCCTTCTTGAAGTAGAATTCGAAGTTGTTGTCGAGGGTAGGGATGAACGTGATAGGCTTTTGCGTCGGCCTCGAGCACAGCATCAGGAAATGCTGAACATCCTGGGCGTTGATGATCTGCTTATCCGCCTCCGGGTAATGGCCGAGGACTGTCTTGATAATCTCGAAGGGCTTGTCAAGCTGGGAGTACTCCTGCAAGACGTAAACCTTGTCGGAGGCAGACGTGAAGCGCTCCTCGACACGCTGGATGAAATCACCAGTGAGCCTAGCGAAGGAGGGATCAATCCAGCGCGACTGGTGCTTGACGTAGAGAAGCTCTACCAGCCTCCTCACAACCTCGCCGTACGTCATCTCATCCACGTCTACCGTCTCGCCGGCCTTGTTCTTGCCGAACCAGACCTTTTGGAAGTCATCGTTCAGCTTCTTGATGATGTAAGCTCGGTTCTTCTCAAGCTCGGCGACCCGCTTCTCCTTTGGAAGGCTGAAGATCTTCTTATCCATCTCCGCCCAGAACCTTACGCCGCGAGTGGCGAGCTTGTGAATGGGTTCACCCATCTCAGAACGGACGGTGATGATACCTCCGGCTGGGCCTTGGTAGGTACGCTCCCACTCACTGTCGGTCAGACCTTCGGCCTCGATGATCGCCTGCTTGGCAGCCTTGCTGGTGTGGGCTTCCTGGGCAACCATCATCCTGCTGCCGAACAGACATCCGTCGAAAGGCATGGGAGGATAGCCAAACTTCTTGGACCACTCTCCAGTGATGTACGGGTAAGTGTCCTCAGCACCACCGAAACCACTTCCTGCGACGAGGATGATGTTCTCCTGCCGGCGGATACGACCATACATCTGCAGAATTGGCTGGTGGAAGTCCTCGAAAGAGTGATGACCACCGCCACGGCCACCAGTCCACTGGAGCATGACAGGGAACGTGGGGTTGGCCTTGGCGATATTGATCACGGCCTGGATAGCGTCAGAGGAACCTGGCTTGAAAGAGATGTGCTTCAGGCCCAGCGTCTCGATGTACTCATTGGCGACATCAATAGAGGGCACACCTGCACCGATGGTCAGACCTTCAATCGGCACACCCTCGGCTCGCAGCCGACCGATGAGGGGAATCTGCCAGGCCATCGCGCGAGGGTTGACGTAGATCAGGTTGATGCCAATACCACGACCCGCTGGGATCTCCTTCTCGATGTTCCGGAGCGCGGCGGTCATCGAGTTTGGCTCAAAGTAACCACCTCCGGCGAGCTCAATGTGGTAGCCAGCTTGCATAGTGGCAGCGACGAAGTCCCATGGCACCGTGCAAGGGGTCATACCGGCCACCATGACCGGAGGAATTCCCAGAAGCCTGCTCATCTTGGTGTCGACGAACGTCTGTCCGTTGGAGTTCTTGATCAACCTGGGGCCGTACTCTTTGACCCAGTCCAAGGCATACTTGACAGCGTGCTCCTCGTCACGGTCAAAGAGCTCGGGCTTGTATCCGACTTCGTTAGCAGAGCCGTTTACCTCGCCAGCAAGGATGACGCGCACGCCGGTGCCCTCCTTGTTACGGCTGGTGAGGACGCCGAGCCCAGAGATGCCGCCTGGGCCGAAATCGAGCACATGGGTGGCATTGGCAAAGACTGTTGCCTGCTCCCAGTTCACAGTGTCGCGGGTGATCAAGCGGACAAGAGTCGGGACAATGTTGCCCTTGGCCTCCTCTCGCACGTCCTTGCCAGTGTTGGTGTCGTAGACAGGAATACTCAGCTGCTGGGCATCGATCTTAATGTTCTTGAGGTCCTCGTCGATCAAAGCCGTCGCCTCAGCCAGGTACTGGCTGTGAAAGGGGGCGGTGATGGGGAGGAAGCGGTTGACGAATCGAACCTTTCGCTGGGTGTGTGGGATGCGGGTCTGGTCGAGGCCGGTGGGAGCCTTGACCTTCCGCAGCTGCAAGTTGAGACCATACAGGGACATAGGTGGGCCAGTGACGACCATGTTCCGAGGGCTGTTGATGAGAGAGATGGAGATGTGGCGGTCTGCAGGAAGATACTTGTTGGTCGCGTCAATGTGCTTCTGGACCTCTGCCTGCGAGAGGTCGCGAATGCTGAGCATGGGCGTCGGCGTGCCCTCGCCGTTGTCGATCGAGTCTTGCAGGACAGAGGGAGTCATGGACGTCCTGGGGAAGGTCTGTTGGCTGCGGGCACCGATCCAGAAGAGAATCGTCAGAGCAGACTTGACGATCTCGGGCCAGGACTCCCAAGTGTCAGCCGCAGCAGTGGCTGCCGCCATCACAACACCTTGCGAGTGTCCAGTAGTGCCGGAGATTCTCTCTCTCAGGGTTCCAGGGTGGATACCGAGAGCCTTGCAGGTGACCTCGTAGTGCGCCATCTGGACAAGTCCGATCAGCGGGAAGCTGACTGGGGCAGAAATGAGGTAGTCGACGTCTGGGGTGGCCTCAGGGTTCTGCAGCCAGTTCATGACGTCCAGACCCTTTGTAAAGAGCTTCTCGGCGGCAGGGTCGTTGGCCAAGGTCTGCAGCTGCTCGGCCGAGGACATGATGAGCTCCCCAACGAAGGAAGGGTATGTCTGCCACAGCGCGCGCAGCTCCTCAAAGTACTCCTCAATGTTGCCCTGGCCACCAAAGATGGTGTAGATGACAGCATCTCCCTCCTCAGCAGCCCGGAACAAGGCGGACTGGTGAGGGCGGACCGTCCTGTTCAGTGTTGATCTTGCGGCATAGTAGCTGCGCAGGACCTCCAATTTCTTGGAGTCAATGCCCGGGAGGGTAGCTACCAGAGCGTGGGCATCATTGCCCCGCAGGAAAGCCCGCTCGAACTCGTTGAGGATGAGCTTGAGCACCTCTTCGTAGGAACCCTGAGCATCGTCCTCGCCCCGCTCGACCTCCTGGGCGATGAAGCCCATGTATCTACCGAGCAGCTCGGCTGTGGAAGAGGGCTCGTCATCTTGGGCAAGCTCGTCGGTGGGTGGCGGCAGACTCGCACTGAAGCGGTCTTTTAATTGCGAGGCGTGGAAGTGAAGGCTGGTCGGGACCAGGAAAGAGGTGTCGAGGGAACCGTGGGAGACGGTCAAAGGACGGAGGGAGGCGGAAGATCGAGGGGTTGAGACGCCCGTCTGGGGGCCAGTACCGGTGCCGTACATGATGGGAAGGGGTGAAAGGGGGGTATCGTATCGTCTATGAGTCTATGGGTTGTCTACTGAAGAGGGAACGTTAGGATCCGTCTCTGGGCCAGCCGATCTGATCACATCGCGATCAATGTGTCTTGCAGACTTACATTTTCTGTGCTCTCTCCTTCCTGTCTTTGGCAAGAAAACTCGAAATACTCAGTCAAGAGCTACGAGTACGTTGCTGGTAAATAAAAAAAATAAATAAAACTCTTGACGGTAAGAGCAGAAGCTCGAGGTCGGTGGCTGTGGTGTGTGTGTGGAGAGGATGGGAAGTCTTCAGTTCCGTGTCCGAAGTTGGGAGAGGAAAACGAGGCAAAGAAGAGATGTTCAGTCTCTTGAGGTGGTGGTGGTGATGGAGGGGAAGTGGAGGCTAGAATTGGATTATGGCCTGGGAAGGGACAATCTTGACCAGCGGCCCAGCAGGAAGTTGAATCAGGCAAAAGGGAAGACGCAACAACCAGTCAAAGTCAGTGTCAGCCTGGCACACTCGGAATTGACAGCTCGTATCAAAACAAGATGAAGCCTTTTTTTTCCCTAGGCGTTGAACCCATAATCCAACACATCAACGCCTCTCGAACCTCAAGAAATTTCCCAACAATTCATCCAGTTCTTTTACTACTACTGCACCCTTGTGCAGGGGGGTTGGTGCTCTACCGTGCTGGGCCTCCCCAAGGGTTCATGCCACTAAAGGTCGGAGCCGCTCATGGCTGGGCTGGGTCCCACTCGAACTTTTTTTTTTTTCTTCTTCTTTCCCCCCCCCCCCCCCTTCTCGTCACACCCTCCCTCCGAGTCAGTCTCTCCCCCTCCCCCTCCCGTCTCAACCATATGCCTCTTGCATTGTGTGTGCCTCCCTTGCCAAGAGAAGAGAAAAGACACACACACACACACACACACACACACACACACACACAAGTAAACCCTCCTTCAATGAGACCCGAGCATGTGATGGCGTCGTGGAGATCTTCGGTAAAGACCAGGTCGCTCCTGTCTGGCAAGCCGGTAAATCCCCGGCCAAACTGCAGTGGGAAAGTAGGCTGATCAAGATACCATCTGACCCCATCAGGGACACATGACAGATGCGGCAGGTGAGAGAAAAAGGAAAGAGGCACTGTTTTAGAAGAAAAAATAGAATTAAAAAACTGACAACATAATTCGAAATGGAAGAAGGAGAGTGGCGGAAAAGAAATTGTAAGAGGATTCGTAGGACCGTGAACGGGCCGACCCCCAGGAAAGGCACCATGGTTGAGGGCCTATCAAGAGGCCGAGGACAGCTGCAAGTTGGTCAGCTGCGGCGTTCCACTAGGGGGTTGTGTCTGGGGGGGAGAGAGCCTGGTTCGGTAAGCATAAGCATGCCTTTGCCCCATCCACTCCCACCACACCACATACATGTGAATTTTCCGGCCTCTAAAATGAAACTAGGTTTGAAGATGACTGCCGAGCGAATCCTTAGCACAAGCTGTCATGAGCCATGACCTGCATTACCCCGGATTTCCCGATGCTTTTGTCATGTTCTCGAACCGAGTAGGGTGTTCCAGTTTATTGTCGCACACGCGTGGCCGGGTCGTCATCAACTTGACCATCTGCAAACTGTGTTTGGGCTTAGAAGCCTCAGCCGACCTGAGATCATCTTTGGATTTGGGGTCGTCCACTGATCTGACGTTGCTGCTTCTCGTAGGAAAAAAAAATAAAAAAATAAAAAATAAAAAACCACCAAAAAGCCACATTGATAAAGACGTTTTATGACGGACCCGCAGCCCGGAGACCCGGGGAATGTGAGGAGGTATAACCGACTGAAAAGGCCGCTGGGCCCAGTTTCTCGCCGACGTCTGCCCGGACTAAGGACAGATCAATCCAAAGATTTCTTGCCCACTGATGAGACTATCACCGTCCAGTATATCGCCGACATCTGCCCGTGCTAGGGATACACTGTTCAAAGAGGTCTCGCCGACGTCTGCCCGGGCTTCTGGGCATCTCAGCCAAGAACATGGCCGGCATCGACTCCCGGATGCAGTTGGTCACCCTGCGGGGATGCTGCAACTCAGGAAGGAGGGGCCAAGCTGGTCAGGATTGGCAAGGTGTCCACTGAGCAAAGATGTCATGATGAAGTAGCTCTCTCTCTTTCTCTTCTCTCTCTCTCTTTTTTCCGAACGAGTGTGTTCCAGTAGAATCCCCTCTCCCGCTCGCTCTTGCTACCGTTTGTATGAGTCTGAGCATCTGCTTTTGACTTTCAGCTCTCTCCGTGGAGCAACAGGCCAGATATTGTGTAGGCACCTCATGCTGAAGAAAACTGTTCTCCAAGGCCATGATGACAGTGAGTGGTCTTGCAACAATACTTGCCTGGTCTTTGTTTGCACTGCTTCAGTTGGTGGATCAACAGTATGGAAGTGAGGGAAGCCAAGAGGAGATAGATGGGGGGGGGGGGACAGAGATTGTGATTCAAGGTACTGCGCCCTGATAAAAAGCTGTGGATTTTCCAGGTGCAATGATCTCCTGTAGAGTTACCCTTCCCAATGCCATCGACTCAATCATTGGTGACACAACAACACTTGGTTGGTGCCTGAGAGCCTGGACCAGAAATGCTGTGGCTTGGTTCAGGTGGATTGTGGATAGTCAGGGCCGAAGGGTAGGCCTTGTTCACAGCTGCAAGCAAATACTGTGATAGAAGTGCCCAGTTTAGCGCCCGCTCCCTTGATTGGCTGTGCAGGTCCAAAGTGGAGTGAGAGTGAGGCTTATCGTTATCAGTCCAGCCTAACTTTTTTTTTTTTTTTGTTCCAAACTTTCGAGGCAGGATCGCCTTGCCTTTGGGACGGGTGTTACTTCCCTCTAATTCTGCCTTTTTTCACCTTCTCTTTTTCTATTTCCCAGAGGCAGACGAGTTTTCATCTTCTCTCCCAGCTGGTTTCTTCTCGTACAAGTGATCCTTCCTCTGCTCTATCACTACCCTCTTGATTGGGCCAGTCTGTGCTTTACACATATCCTCAACGCAATCCGTCACAATGGCACCGATGCAACCTGTTGCCCTCTATGGGCTCGAGATCCCTCCTGGCGACATCTTGGTCCCAGTCACCCAGTCTGGTCATGTCACTGTGAGTATATCAATGTTACTTGATCTCTCTTGGACAACTGCTTCTTCCTTTTCCCTTGTTGCTACAAAGACACACTGCCTCCTGCTGTGCACGCGCTGCGAGTGTACTTGACGCGATGGCTGACAAGGGCAGATTCGCCTGACAATGGCTGCCATTGACCCCACTGAGGAGGTCGAGGACGATGGCCAGCCCCCTCGTCGCCCCCGCTCCACCCTCAAGCTCATCAAGCAGTCCTTTGACGACACCCAGCTTGATGACGACTCCGAGGATGAGGATGAGTATATGCGCCAGCTCCTCGCTGGCGGTGACCTCTCCGATGAGGACTCCGAGGACGACGAAGATGAGGAGGCAAACGGTGGCCCAAGCGACCCCGCCAAGTCCAAGAAGGCTCTCCAGGCCGCCGCCCTGAAGGAGCTCCTCGAGGCTACCAAGGACGACGAGTCGGACGAGGACATGCTTGATGACGAGTCCGACAAGAAGAACAAGAAGACCAAGAAGGCGAACGGCACCAAGGCTGCCGCGAAGGGCAAGGGCAAGGCCAAGGCTACCGTTGACGACGAGGATATTGATGATGATGACGACGACGACGAGGAGGAGGAGGACAGTGACGAGGAGGACGAGCTGCAGGATCTCGACCTGCAGCAGTTCACCATCTGCACCCTCGACACCGAGGCTCACTGCCAGCAGCCCCTCGACCTGACCGTCGCCGAGGGCGAGAAGGCCTTCTTCGTCAACACCGGAACCCACACTATCTACGTCACCGGCAACTACGTCTTCGATGAGGACAACGCCTCCGTGAGCGACGAGGATTCGGATGACGACGACTACGACCTCCCCCCGGGCATGGACGAGCTGATCGGCGACGAGTCCGAGGACGAGCTCGACGACATCGATGGCGTGGACCGTGTCGAGGAGATCGATACCGACGAGGAAGAGGCGCCTAAGCTGGTCGAGACCAAGAAGGGCAAGAACAAGCGCGCTGCCGACGACGGCGCCGACGGTCTTGATGACCTTATTGCCAAGGAGGAGCCCAAGCTCAGCAAGAAGCAGGCCAAGAAGCTCAAGAACAACGAGGGCAAGGCCGTCGCCGCCGAGAAGGACACTCCCAAGTCCGAGAAGAAGGTCCAGTTTGCCAAGAACCTTGAGCAGGGCCCTACTGGTTCTCCTGCTGACAAGGCCAAGCAGGGTGACAAGGCTAAGAAGCTTGCCACCAGTGTCCGCGTCGAGAAGGGCGTGACCATTGACGACCGCAAGGTCGGCACCGGCCGAACCGCCAAGGCGGGTGACAAGGTTGGCATGCGCTACATTGGCAAGCTCGAGAACGGCAAGGTCTTTGACGGTAAGGTTCCCTTCCCGATAAAACCACTGTGATACATCAGGCGCTAATGCTTCTCTCTCCTCCCCCTAACAGCCAACAAGAAGGGCCCTCCCTTTTCGTTCAAGCTCGGCAAGAGCGAGGTCATCGAGGGCTGGGATATCGGCGTCAAGGGCATGGCCATCGGTGGTGAACGACGCCTGACGATCCCAGCCAGCAGGGCATACGGCAGCAAGAGCCTGCCAGGCATTCCGGCCAACAGCACCCTGATCTTCGACATTAAGCTGTTGGAGATCAAGTAGGGAGGGGAGGAGGTCGACCAATCTGCCGCGGCTTTTACGATGAGAGAGGAACAACGAGGAAGCAGGATCATAGTCTAATCACTTTGGTCAAGTACACAGACTGATGATCTCTCTCCAAGTTTTAGAGGGCTGTTGAGCATGGTTTTCATTGTACCGGCCCCGCCGTGGGGCCCAACCTCTGGGTTGGCTATGGGGCTTATGAGTTTCAGCAACGGAGTCCTCTGACCCGTATGCAGCCTGCGAGGATCCAGTCACCACAGACACGGGAAGCAGACTCTATCAGAGGGGATGACGAGGTCTACATTGCATCTGGATGGCGTATAAAATTTGGGGTATTTCCTAGGGTTTCGTTAAGTCTGTTTGATTTTCCGTTTGCTGCCCGATTATACCTGATATCTCTACTGAAGATAATCCGGACAAGTCAGCCCTCTTCAATCAAAAATAATGTATCAACAATCTCAAGTTTACTTGTTTGTATCATGATCAAGGTGTGACATCATCGGAACGAGCTGTACGGGCATGTCAAGGCTTGCAGGGAAGGCACGATGGTTCCTGGGTAACATTGGCTAACTGTCCCTAAGGTTTTTCTCCTCCAAGTAGCCTTCCCTGATCTGTAGTGGTCAGGAGCAGCTCATTCAAACGTCAAGTGCGATCTACGAAGGTGTTTGGTTGTTGATCTTTGGAGCTTTCAAGTCCCGTACCTCTGTTACTGAACTTCCTCTTCTTCAAGTCTTCTTGGTGCAGTGCCTCCAGTCTTTTACTTTGGGGAGAAGCCCTTGTCTTGGGCATCTATTCTTTTACTTTCTTCTTCTTCTTCTTCTTCTTCTTCTTCTCTTCCTCTCTCTCTCTCTCTCTCTCTCTCTCTCTCTCTCTCTCTCTCTGTCTCTCTCTTTCTGTGTCTGTCCCTCTCTATCCTTGGTCTTGTTTGAGACTCTAATGATGACTGTCTTTATGTCAGAACCCCATATGGCCTCTTATTGAAACGAGATGAAGAGGAAGCAATCTCAAGACCAGGGCCAACCGGCATCGTCGATCATTGTTGTGAAGCCAGATTCCTCTACACCAGAAGCTAAGCCGCCACCACCACGCTCTGCTCAGCCCTCTAGACTTCGTCGTCAGAGCTCCAGATTAGTCTCGGCCCTGAGGTCACTAGCAAGTCGTAGTCACAGTCAGTACCACTGTGCATTTCCCCAGCCAGCGCGGGGAGATCAAGGCGAAGTTTTCTGGACTGACTGCCTGCAGCCTCTGCATTTTCTGGGACTGTTGTGGCCCACACAACTTTCAGCACATCCCACGAAAGCTCGCGATCCAGGGGCCAGCCACAACACCAGGAGCACTCTGGGGCCCTATCCAGAACAGACTTCAACCTCAAGAGGATGGCATCTACTCTCTTTCGAACTCCCATTGAGCCCACTGTTGTTTGGCGACCTGCTGGCAAGAAGAGACCCTCAGTTCAGTCTTAGGAGGCTGCATCTGCAAAACTCTCTTCACCACCTTCACCACTTCCTCAGGCTGAGATGGAGTCGTCTAATTCCGCATCCAAGTCGAGCCCGACCTCCAGTGTGTACACCGTCAAACAGTCCGACTCCACCAGCAAAACATCCGTCGAGTCCAAAACGTTTTCTAGCAAGGATCGGTCTTCTGAGAAGAGAAGTCCTCTGGGGAAGTGGAAGAACCAGCAGCATCCTCAGCTCGTCATCCCCGAAACCGCAAACGGCAATCTCGACACCATCCAGGAGAGGGAGGGCGAACGAGAGATCACACCAACCGTCATCACCTCTGAGAAGGCTGCCGCGGCCAAGATCTTCCTCGAAACGTACTACAATGATGTGCTGACCAAGCCGGACCAGCGTGAGGCGCGCCTCCGCCTCTTGGAAGGTGAGCTGTGGCATATGGGCGACGCGGTGTCTGCTACGGGCAAGGACCAGCTGCGGGCCCAGTTCTTCCGCAATGAGACGCGTCATCTACGGAAGACGCGTGTTATGAGAGCCCGAATGATGAGATCGTTGGCCGAGGGCAGGGGTGCAGCTTCTTCCTGCTGTAATGACTACCAGCCCATCAAGGCACTCGGAAAAGGGAGCTTTGGTATGGTGAGGCTCGTCCGAGAGAAACTACAGCCGGGCGACGACCCCTCTCAGAAGAGGGTATATGCAATGAAAGTCATTCGAAAGTCTGCCATGCTTCGCACCAGTCAGGAGGGCCATCTCAGAGCCGAGCGCGACTTTCTTGTTGCTTCTGAGGGATCCAGGTGGTATGTTGGATTATCGAGGCCTCGATAGGACCATTCACTCCTTCAATACTGACGACCACACCTGACAGGATTGTTCCTCTGATCTCCAGCTTCCAAGACGCTTCCAATCTTTACTTGGTCATGGACTACATGCCAGGTGGCGATTTTCTCGGTCTCCTGATCCGAGAGAATGTCCTCAGCGAGCCTGTTGCGCGCTTCTACATCGCAGAGATGATCGTATGTGTCGAGGAGGCTCATGCACTCCGCTGCATCCATCGCGATATCAAGCCTGATAACTTTCTCGTCTCTGCGTCTGGCCATCTGAAGATCTCGGACTTTGGCCTCGCATTCGACGGCCACTGGTCGCACGACACCTCCTACTACCATGCCAGCCGCTACTCAATCGTCCAGAAGTTGAACCTCAAGGTCGAGGGCGATAAGCAAGATAGACAAGACGCGCAGGCCCCCTCACACAGTGTCAAATGGAGTTCCAACGTCATGCTAGGGCTTCACAAACACGAGAAGCAGAACCTGTGGGATGGAGAGCCCCTCTTGCAGTGGCGGAACCGCTGTGGGTTGAGAGGTTCGGCCAGGTCGGTCGTGGGAACAAGCCAATACATGGCCCCAGAGGTGGTTAAGGGCACCGCATATGACGGTCGCTGCGACTGGTGGAGCGTCGGCGTCATTCTCTACGAATGCCTTTACGGGCACACGCCATTTCTGTCAGACGAAGGCAGGCAGAAGACAAAGCAGAATATCTTGGTGAGCTGTGCTGTGGACCACCTGCTGCGCGCCCGAGATACAGTAGAACTGACGTCGAGCCTACGCAGAATCACCGGTCGACGTTTTCGTTTCCGAGCCGACCCTTCGTTTCCAGCCGGTGCCAGCATCTAATTGCCAGCCTAATCCAGGCCAAGGAGACACGGCTATGCAGTCGACGCTACCAGTTCAAGGATATGCAGCAGCGCTCACAGCAATCCTTAAGCGGCAGCGGAAACAAAGGCAATCAGACGGACTTCACCGGACATTTCGTGTTTCCTTATGATGCAGAGAATATCAAAGCCCACAAGTGGTTCAAAAATGTGCCTTGGGACAGACTTCACGAGCTCGCGCCCCCATTCGTGCCAATGATTCGGTCCCCGGATGACACTCAGTACTTTGACGAGGATGAGCCCATCACGGACCTATCTGACACTGACGACGGCGATGATGATGAGGACGAGGATGAAGATGAAGCTCAGTCGTTAGCGCAGCCAGAAGCGTCGGTACCGGCCGCCAACTTGGAAACTGCAGCTGGGCGGGATGGGGTTGTTGACAATGTCACGACAGCACCTGGCCAAGACCTGTCGTCGGCGTCAACTGTCAACCATATACAACAACCAACCCCACCACCTTCGAAACCCTCCTCACCCATCCGACACGGGGGCCGAACCTCTATCACACCGCACGCCGCTGTAGCCAGCCCTGCACCCGCAGCCCTGTCCAAGCGTGCTCAACGCGAAGCCAATCTTGCTGCGGCTCTTTCCGCCTTTGACAGAAGCATACAGCATGCAGTACGGTCGTGGCTGGCCGTTCCGTACGACACCATACGTCTGCGTAACTTCGAGCTACAGGTGGATACAGAGCCACGTCTGCGGAAGCCGGAGCAGGAAGCTCTGAAGGCTCTCGTACGGATGTACGGGCGGAAGGAGAGGAAGAGGCCACGAGACCGGCTGCTGCGTGATCCTTCGACTCGAAAGTTCGTGATGGAGGAACGAAAGAAGACGGCGTTCATGGGCTATGATTGGCAGCGGATTCAGGCACCGTCTGTGCCTGCAATGATGATGGCGATGATGATGGAGGAGCCGTTGAGTCCGATGCAAGTTACGCATTCTGGTCTGCGAGTGCCTCCAGGGCTGCAGGCGATGGTGACCACGAACGACTCGAAGATGATGAGTCGGGCGCCAGACCCTGATTCCAGTGCAGGCGGGGCTGGCTGGCCATGCGCCTCAGCTGGTCCTGAGCATCTGGGGGCCATGAAGGCACTGCACAGTGGCCGTTTGAGCATGAACTGAGCGTGCAGTCTTGGTTGCTTACTTTCTTTGAGATTTGGGGGTCTGCTTTTGACGTTATATGAATCACCATGGGAAAATTTCACGGGGCAGAAAAAGAAGCGGCATGGTCACATAGGGCGGGCGAACATCCCAAGATAACGATGCAGGCAAGGGAAGAAAAAAAAGAACAAAGCCATTGAGGTAGCATCAGTGGAATGAGTATCAGTAGCTGGCATTCGATTCAGAGCCTAGAATTATTAAATTAACATTAATTGTTCTTTCTGCTTGGTATTGCATTCATTAAGATATGAGCATGATGACTGCTGTAGGGTAAATTTTGTAACCTAGTATTTCCCCATGGTGATGTCCCCAATCCCATCGCCAATGTCGCCCAGAGCCAGAGCCTTTGCGTTCTGGACCTCCCACCTAAACTCCTCCAGAGCCCGCTTCTCACTTCCCCTGAAGAACAAGAGCGCCATCAAGCCGTCGAGCACACCAGCGACCAGCCCAAGACTGCTCAGGAGCAGCAGGACGAAGTTGACGGCATGAATCTGGACACCGCTCAGCCCGTCGCTATGCGCCGGGACGAACCACACGACGACATAGCACACCACCGTGACACCCACCCAAAAGAAAAAGTGATAAGTCCGCCACCGCGTCTGGTTGGCCTCGCGCGACATGTATGCCTGGATCTCGGCGAGGAGAGCGTTGTAGTCGTGTGGACTGCTGAAGGAGGAGACGGCGTCGCCGGCGAGCCCATCAGGGGACGACGACAAGGGAGAGACGGACGAGAGGAGCTGGGTGTCGAAGTCGGCGGCGGCGGCAGCAGCAGCAGCAGCGTCGAACTGGTGGTGGTGGGACTGGTTGGCGGGGAGTGAGTGTCGGCTGGTCGAGGGGGTGGGGGACTGTAGTGAGAGGAAGGCGCCTGCGGCGGGGGAGCGGTAGTCTTCCGGCTCGACGACGACGGCCTCCTCCTCCTCCTCCCCGCCTGTTCCAGTGACAGTGGTGGCGGTGGTGGCGGCGGTGGCCGCCGCCTGTTCCGGCTGGAGCATCTTAGGTGTGGACCGGCGAAAGGCGCTGAGGCTGGAGAGCCGGCCTGGCGGGAGGGGCCAGTTGCTGCTGATGCTCGGGGCTGCAGTCCCACCACCACCACCGCCGTCGCCGCCGCCGCCGCCGCCGCCGCCACCGTCGCCCTCCAGCGCTGTTGTGTGGAAGACGAGGGTGGCCTCGACGGAGAAATGGTCGGAGAGGCTGCACCCCAGGTCTGGGTGCCGCTGGATCATGCCCACGCGGGCTTCGCGGACCACCCAGCCGCCTATCTCGGGCGGACTGTCGTGATGGCCGTGATGGTCGTCGTCGTCGTCGTCGTCGTCGTCATCGTCGGCGGCGGCGGCAGCGGCGGCGGCGGCGGCAGGGGACGAGATCTCGCGGGCGGCGACGGAGGCGAAGATGTAATCCAGGCGCTTGGCATGCGGGTCGAGAGTGTCGGGGGCGGGCTCACACAGGGGCTGGCCGGGGCCGAGCTTCCTCTGGGCGTCGCGGGGCCAGCGCCAGGTGTTGAGGACGCTGTTGGAGGTGGCGCCGTTGGCGAGGAGGGTGGCCTCGGCGGTGGGGACAGGGCGGCGCCTGGCGCGCTCGACAGGATCATCTGCGGCGCCGAGGCTGCTCTCCGGGTGCAGGACGCGCCAGACATCGCGCACGGAGCTGTGGGAGGTGAGGATGGCGTGCTCGGTGGACAAGGGGGTCATGTTGAAGTCGCCGGCGGCGAGGACGAGGTGGCCCTGGGCGGCGGCGGCGCGGAGCAGCTTGGCGAGCTGCCAGGCCTGGGCCTCGCGGTGGACGTGGTAGCTGTCGCCGTGGTCCGAGGCGTAGGGCGCGTGGGTGTGCGTGTTGAAGACGTCGGCGACGTCGGTGGTCGGGTCAGGCCCGAAGCGCAGGCGGGCGTGGGCGATCCCCTTGCCTACGTACCAGTCACCGCGCCAAAAGGCCGTAGGGCGGCCGTTGAGGGTGTATGGGTGGAAGGTGGCCTCCTCGATGGGCCAACGAGAGAGGATGGCGAGGCCTGCGCCGAAGGCTCCCGCGTAGTAAAATTTACCATGGGGGAGGAGGGCGCGAAGGTGGCGGCGGACTTTTTTTTTTTTTTTTTTTTTTTTTGTTCTTTTTATTTTTTTTTTTTTTTTTTTTTGTTTCTTTGTAAAATTGGTTAGTACATTTCCAATATGGGGGGGGGGGGGGGGGGGGGGGGGGGGGGGGGGGGGGGGGGGGCGGGGGGCGGGGAGTGGGAGGGGGGGGGGGGGGGGGGGGGGGGGGCGGCGGTCTTTTTTTTTTTTTTTTTTTTTCAATGGTCAGCTAGCTCTTTTTTTGTTTTGTTTTGGGGATCAAGGAAAAAAAGGGTAGAAAAGGTTCAAGATGGGAGGAGGAGGAGCTCACTGGCGAGGTAGTCATCGTGAGCCCAGACTTCCTGCAGACAGACTATGCTGGGCTGTGGGTGCGCCTGGGCGAGCTGGCGTCCTATCTCGTCCAGACGGGGCTGGCGGAGTTTAGAGATGTTGAACTTGAGGCCCCAGCAGTTGAGAGTTATGATGTTGATCTCTGGAGGAAGCGAGGCTGAAGACGAGTCCATCTTCAGATGATGTTGTGTGTGTTTGTGTGTGTGTGTTGAGAGACTTTGGAGGATTGGAACAGGATTCAAAATAATATCACCTAAAGTGATGTCAGAGGCGAGACTTTTCTTTCTTTTCTTCTGCTTATTTTTTATATCTTAAGAATGAGAATTGCTTGTAGCGTAGATCAGCATTGTTGATTGAGTATAAGATTCATCTCATCACTTCTCATGGCAATGGTTGAAGCATGGTTCTTGACTGAGCTCAAAGTAGACACAATGAGAAGAGAAGAGAAGGAGGAGAGGTGGGGGGGCAGGAAGAAAAAGAAGGGGAAAAAGGGCAAAAATGCAAGGCAACATGAAGGAAGGGGAAAAGGGAGTAAAAATGTTACATAGGCACTACCTGCTGTCTCATTCATGTACCGTAGTATTCACTGCTGATCGCATAAAGGTAATTATAATACCATCATCATCATGATGATTATAAGCCCTGCCTCTCTGAAGGTGGTGGGTGTGGATGTCACTGTCACCACATCAACTCTATTCCAGGCTCTGCTCTCTCTCGATTAGGGTGCCTGTAGGGGGCCTTTCTCATTTCGCTACTGCATTGGGGTGCACCTGGTAGGTACTACAGTACCATGGGGCCGCCCCCCCCCAGCACCCCTAGACCAGGCGGACTACAGTGAGGGGGCACAGGGGATAGGCCTGCCGGGAGGGCCTGGAACTTTTGGCTTTGGCGTCCCTTGCTTGCCTGCCGCTCAGGTAGGCATATCCCTGGAACAAACATTGAGTTTTTGAGAGCTCTCCAAATCCACAGCAGCTTTCCTTCACATGCTCACATGTGCACATGCACACCTTCTCTTCTCCCTCACTTCTTTGCTCCCTCCCCTTTTCTTTCTCTCTTCAACAATAAATAGTTCTTCTTCAAGCACGACTAATTTTCATTCAGGACATCTGCATCTCTGCAAACAAAGAACCTGACAAACAGGAGGAGCATCTTTTCAGAGGCCGCCGGAGCCTGCCCTTGTTGTCATCGTCGTCCCTTTCGTCCTTCACACCTCAGATCCTCGCACCATTCCAGCTGCTTCACCCCTTGAAGTGAAGGCGACGGCGACGGCGACGACGACGATGGCTGACCCAGAGTCTGACATTGGAGAGTCATCCTCAAAAAGACGGAAACGGAACGACGGTACCGCAGAACACACCTCCTCCGAGGAACGCGACCCATCCCCCGCGTCCAAGAACGAGGATGAGATCCACGAACTCTCTATACGACCCGGCCGGCCAGCTTCACGGTCACGGAGCAGGAGTGCAGGCAGCGGTGGTGCAGAAACGAGAGAAAAGGACTATTACACCTCGCGCTCACAGTCGCAGCTGCAATCCCCGTCTCGGTTGAGGTCCAAATCTAGATCCAGGTCTAGGTCCAGAGATGGATCACGCTCGAGCTCTGGATCACGCACGCCACCTTCCCGCTCGAGGTCCCAGTCACGGTCGCAGTCGCGGTCGCGCTCACAGTCCGACTCCCGCTCCAGGTCGCGCTCTCGCTCGCCCACCTCCTCCTCCCGCCACACCCCCCACCGCTCGACCTCAACCTCCCGCGACCGTGCCCATGCTGCCCGGGAGCGCAGGCCCCTCCGCCCCGAGTTCAAGGCCCACCTCGAGCTGCGCGGCCACGCGAAACCTATATCCCAGGTGCGCGTCTCCCCCGACGGCCGCTGGATAGCCTCCGCCTCCGCCGACGGGACCGCCATGATCTGGGACGCCACGACTGGTGCACACATAGACACCCTCGTCGGTCACATGGCGGGCGTTTCCTGCCTGGCGTGGAGCCCAGACTCCGAGACTATCGCCACGGGCAGCGACGATAAGGCCATCCGGCTCTGGAACCGCACCACCGGAGACCCGGCGCACGCCGTGGGCGCCGACGAGAACCTTCCCCCCGGCGAAAGGATAGCCACCTCGGCCAGGGGCATCGGCGGCAGGACAGACCGCGGGGTACGAGGCAGCGGGGGCAGGAAGCCGCTGCTGGGCCACCACAGCTATGTATACTGCCTCAAGTTCTCGCCAAAGGGGAACATGCTCGCCAGCGGGAGCTACGACGAGGCGGTCTTCCTGTGGGATGTCCGTGCGGGACGCCTTATGAGGAGTCTGCCGGCCCATAGCGACCCCGTCAGCGGCATTGATTTCTGTATGGACGGTACACTGGTGGCCAGCTGTTCTACGGATGGATTGATGTGAGTAGCCGTATTTCCTTCACCACAGGAGGAAGGATCTCGCCGCCCACAGAGAGAGAGAGAGAGAGAGAGAGAGAGAGAGAGAGTCTTTTTTTTCCTCCTCAGGCAATGAAGCTGACCCATTGTCTTCTTCCTTTTTCGTCACATAGTCGCATCTGGGACACCGCCACCGGCCAGTGCCTCCGCACCCTCGTCTACGTAGACAACCCCGCCGCATCGTCCGTCTGCTTCTCCCCCAACGGCCGCTTCGTCCTCGCCAGCTACACAGACTCCTGCATGCGGCTCTGGGACTTCATCAACATGCCTTGCACCGTGAAAAAAACCTACCAGGGCCACGTGAACAAGAACTTCTCCGTCGGCGGCTGCTTCGGCCTCCTGCGGTCCATGCGCAAGGTCGTGGTCCCCGCTGGGAACAACAAAAGCAACAACGACGACGAAGACGGCGCCGAGAATGACTTTGCCGAGGAGCAGTGGGAGGAGGCAGACAGCGTCGCCTTTGTCGCGAGCGCCAGCGAGGACGGCGACATTGTGCTGTGGGACGTCAAGAGCAAGGAGATCCTGCAGCGCGTCGAGCGTGCCCACGAGGGCGTATGCTTCTGGGTTGACGTCCACGGCGAGACGGGCACCATGGTCAGCTGTGGGCAGGACGGGAGGATCGTGGTATTCAGGCACCGGCCCCCCGAGACGACACTCAACGGAGGAAGTGATGCCAGTCGTGGTGGCGAAAAGAAGAACGGCTTGGTGGTGAACGGCCACACCAAGCGCGGAGACGATGGTGATCGGTACCCGAAGGAGAGCGAGAACCGGACAGGGGAAGAGGAGGATAAGAAGGAGGAGGAGGGTGGTGATGAGACGATGCGCGATGCTGAGCCTGCGGTGGAGACCAACAACGCTGAGCCTGACGCCGCTGAGCCTGCAGCGGAGCCGGAGCCTGTGCAGACTAATGGCCATGCATATGACGAGGGCGAAGGCGAAGGAGAGGACGCCGGGGGAGGGACCCAGGCAGCAGCAGAAGAAGGCCCGGAACCTGGCCCTGTGGAGGGCGACATTGCGATGGACGAGCCGGTTTCCTCTGCTGATTGAAAAACCTCATCGCTCGGGCTGCGTCCTTTTGGGGGGGGGGGGGGGGCGCGTCAACGACACATCTTTCCTAGCATAGCGAAGGCTTCATTCAGTCAGTTAAGTCTAATATATCACATGCGGGGGTTTCCTTGAAGAATGGAAGAGGGAAACCAAATGTTGATTCAAGGAGAATGAATGGTATCACCAATATCTGTGCTCTCCCTCTGTCTCTGTGTATGCACGTATGTGTGTGTATAAGTATGTGTGTTCAAAGGGGCCTAACTTATCATTTGTCTCCAAACATTCAACACCTATGAAAACCCCTTGTCCTATTCTACCCGCGCCTCATCAATCATGAAAAGAATGACCGTATGCGAATTAACAGAAAACGCCTCTACCCACAACACTCACTCCCCCAGGTCTTCCAGTCTAGACTGGCCACACCCTTGCTACTACCATCCACGCCATGCCTCCAAGCAGTATTCACAGATGAGAGAATCTTCTGCTTAGTCTGCACACGGTCAACCGGATCGTGCGTACACTGCCACACTCACCGAGATCAGGGCTCTCAGTCATCTAACTTATCCTCCTCCTCCTCCTCTTCCTCTATTTCCGCGCCCTCATCAAACACATCCTCATGCTCCCGGGCCTCAACATCCTCGTCCTCGTCCTCATCCTCGTCTTCTTCATCCCCATCTTCCTCTTCCTGGTCTTCCTCGTCCTCGTCCTCACCCTCTTCATCTTCGTCATCCTCATCCTCATCTCCATCCTCCTCCTCATCTTCCCAGTAGTCGTTCATGTTCTCAGCCAACTGCTCGAGCAGATCCATCTCCTCATCCTCCTCCTCGTCATACTCTTCTTCATCTTCATCGTCCTCAGCCTCGTCATCAACCCTGCCAGCAGCCTCATGGAACCACGTCGCCATAAGCCCCATGGGAGCCCGGAAGAAGTCGTCCAGCTCCTCGAGGTCGAGGTCCAACTCCTCGAGATCAAGATCCATGTCGTCTTCTTCTTCTTCTTCCACCACATCCTCCTCCAGTTCCTCGTCTGAGGTATCTCTGTCTTCATTGCGGCCAACGTTCCAACCATTTAGTCATATGGTCTCCCAGCCGCCAGTATTAATGTCCGACTCGAGCCTGCGCGAGATGAAGGAGGGAATGCCGCCAGAGAGCCATACAGTGCGGAGCATTGAGTCGTAACGTTTCTGGGACAAAAAGAGCTGTCGATAGTGCCGGAGGCCCATGTCCGTCTCACCGTACGTGTCGATGTAGGGGGCGTGGCTGAAGGACCCGGAGTTACGGTGCAGATAGAAGGCCGCGCATTTGCGGATGCTGATGAAGATGCCGACGCTGCCTTGGCATCTATTTTTTTTTTTTTTAAATCACATGATTGTCAGCTTTTCATATTTTTTTTTCGTTCCTCTCGCCACACACAGAAAGGTTTTTGGTGAATTTTTTTTTTTTTGGAGACCGGGATATGTCACTTCACTTACTTTCGCATGTGCTGCTGCGCACCACCAATTCTGTTGGCAGACCCACGACGCCTCAGAGCCACTGGGTCCAGAGAAGAACAACAAACACTCTGTCCGCAGAACACCTCACCACAGAGCAGGCAAATCATCGGGTCTGAGACGTCCTTACCGGTCCTAGGACACCGCCGCTTCGTACATTCCTCTATCAGTGTGTCGTAATTCATTGGTAGACCGATGAGCTCGAAGATGCCCGGGTGGCTGAGGAGCTGCTCTGCGGCCTGGTATTCCTGGGCGACGGGGCCTGGCTTGGTCGAGTACGGGTTGCTCCACCAGCCGTTGTCATGTCGGATCCAGCCGCGGACGAGCTGGTCGCAGAGCGCACTGGGCCAGCCGACGTGGATGCCGAGAGGGGTGAGGGCTGCACACATGCTGTCGAAATCGGGCAGGCGGAGGGCCTCGGTGAGGCGAACAAGCTCATCTTGCTCCGGTTGAGGGGAGATGTGGCTGTTGAAGTCGACGCCGTACTTGACGTAGAGGAGAATGACGCACTTCCGAAGGAAACACTGGGCATACTTCTTGGTGAAGGAGTAGTAGTCTGCGATGGACGTGAAGCAAGGTTGGTCGAAGCCACTCGACGCAGGCGCCTCGGGCATCATGGCGTTGCTGAGACCGTCCTCGTTGAATGTGAAGTCAAGGTTCATCTTCCAGATGGTCTTGCAGAATTCGGCAAAGTTGACGAGACTCCTGTCTTCGGTGTTCTCGCAGGTCATCCATTCCGTGCCTCGCTTGACCTTGCATATGCGCTGGACCACCTTGACGATCTCGGCGAGGTAGTAGATACGGAGTAGATACGAAATTTCAAAGCCATGAGCTGCAGCGACGCCGAAGATGCTCTCACAGAGCAAGATAAAAGGGTCCGACGCAAGCACCGGCGTCAGCTGTAGGTACTTGTCGTCCAGAGAGGCGCCTCCAGTGTCATGCACGAACAGCTGCATGTGTTGCTTGGTGGTCATGGCTTGGAACTCGGTGACGACCCTATTCATGCCACCGAATTTCTGCCCGCCAATGGCAATGTACGACGTGACCGTCTCCGTGAAGGTACGGAGGTGGGTGAGAGTCGACTCGGAGGTTCTCTCTAATAACAAGGAGCCGTACTCAGCATCTAGGCCTCTCTGCTGGATCTCGACAGATGAGATGGAGAAGCCGACGGCCGCAGCCAGAACGTCAATGTTGCTGAGATCCGCGGGGTTCCTAGCTTTGTCATAGTTGATAAGCGGGTTTGGCGGCAAGGCAAGAGCGTTGATCTTGATTGTATCTCGAAGGCGACGGTACACCCGGACGAGTTCAGTCATGGGAGTGTTGGTATCGGCCATGCCGCTGGGGTCGGGGGCATCGCTGCGGAAGGGCTCTCCGAATGGCAGGCCCACGGGCGGCTGCTGCGTTCCCGGCTCCCAAGCATCAAGCACGAGGTGTGAGGATATGTCGGCCAGTCTGGGCAACAGAGAGCCCTTTGTGTAGTGGGAAAACATATTGACAGACTGTGTCGGAGACTGCGTAGACGGAAATGTGTGTCCCGACGACAGATTCTCCTTGAGGAACATGGCGAAAGATTCCGACGAGACCTGGACGTCGGTCGATGTCTGGAGCGCACCGGGATATGATTCTTCCTGGCCCTTCCATATGATGGGCAAAAACATGTTCCCGAGGGCTTTGCAGAGCGGACAGACAAACTCCAGGCGCGTGGGGTTCTCGGGATGATGCCGTGCAATCTGCTGCCTGTGCCTCTGCTGGGTCGCGTCGAAGTACACCTCAAAACAGCTGTAGTGCATCATGTGGCCGCACCCGGTGGAAAGTGGCCCTCTTCGCACAGCTGCCGACGGAAAGCCCGTCCCGATGACCTGGCGCTCGGCCGTGAATGTCTCGCCCTTCTGGTTGACCTTCTCCACCTGAATGCGGTTTTCATGGCTCACGCCAAAGGGTCGGATGTCTTCGGCGGATCTGTCAAGGTTCTTGGGGACCTTGCCTACTTCTCGCACAAAGTCGGGATTGGAAAGATCTGTCTGCCGCAGAATTGCGCTCTCCCTGAGGAACCCGAATGTCCCATACAGCCGACGATCATCCGTGTCCTCCTGGCAGAGAATGCACGTCCCCGATGGGTATTTCCAGAAGTTTTTCTTCTCTTCCACAGGCTCTGGGAGCTCATCCTCCAGGTCGTCCACATCGCCCCAGTCGATATCCTGCTGCTGGGCCATGAAGTTCTTCTGCTGCTGCTGGAACTGAGCCATCACTTTGGCCTGGCGGTCCAGAGCGGCCTTCTTCTTGCGCTCGCGCTCCTCTTCCGCATTCACATTGACGGCTGGCGAGGCAGTGCTGATCCTGTCGACAGGCACGCCAAGACGCACATAGGCCGCCTCGAAGTCCTGTGGTCGCTTCTGTCGCATCCGCCGCAGGATGACCCCAATCCTGGTATGGCAGGCCTTGAGCTCCTGCTTGGTCGACATGAGGTCCAGGAGAGAAACAATGGTCCTCGCTGCAGGGGCATCCGGCATCAGGCTACCCAGAGAAGTCCTGGTGAGGGCATTATGTATGAAGGAAGGCTGGGAATGGTCCCCTTCGGCAACCTGGTCCTCGGTGACGGCGATGAAGACGAGATGCAACACAAGATGCAGGTAGATCTCGAGCCTGGAGGCTGACACAGTCGGTGTCAACTTGGGGCTGACAAGAGCGTACAGCAGGCTGTAGTATACGACCTGCGCGAACATGCCCGTGCGGGTAACCTCGGACAGTCCTGCGAAGACACCCCCTTCGATCGGCCGCAGCTTCGGCTCATACACCAGGTCCTCGACCGGCTTGCCCGTCTTCTTGGCCATGAGTTTACGCCAGGCATTCTCTGATTCTTCGCGCTGGTTCTTGGTGTAAATTGCGGTGAACGGATCGATCTCCTCGACACACTCTTCCTTCAACTGGAAGGTGCCGACGTCGGAGATCCCTTCGGGCGCTTTGTAGTTTGACACCTCGGCCAGGACCTGAGTGTATTCTTCCTGGTCCTGATATCTCTCAGGTAGTCTGCCACCAATCTCGGTGAATGTAAGAGGCTTAAAGCACAGCATATGAATGAGGTCGCGGCGCATGAACCTGACGCGGCTCTCCCGCCCATCATCAAACTGACACAGAGACGTGCGGTCCGACAACAGTATTACGACCAGGTGCAGCATATCTTCGGCGACCTCGATATGCTGGCAATCGTCTTGGCCTAGGGACTTCTGCTCAAAAAAGCCCTTCACCCATTTCTCCATGCCAAAGCGATCGACGATAGAAGCAAGCACACGACTGGGGTTGCAGACCACAAGAGCAGTCTGCAGCAAGAAGATGTCCCGGTGGTGGCCCATTTCCCTCTGGGCGATCCCGCGATATGTACCAGACTGGTGGCGCAAGCTCATGCCATTGCGAACCCACATGCCTGACCTCATTTGTGACAACCATGCGCACACCCGCAGGGGGTAGTCGACGGCGGCCATCAGGAAGTCTTCCGGTCCGTACTCACGTCTCGGCATCATCCGCTTGCCCATCAGACGAGGCTGCCCTCTCAGGTCTTGGGTCTTGAAGCTCAGAAGTGCTCGCATCTGCTCAACCGACATCGACCTGGCACATTCGATGAGCCATGAAAGCGTGTAGTGGAGCGCGTGGTGAAAACTGATGGGTTGTTCTTCGACAACAAATTTGACCACTTCATACTTGGTCGGCTCTTGGTCAAACTCGAAGTCGGATAGGATCTTGAAGCGAACTTCCTCTTTGATTTCGGCCTGACTGAACCGGCCGCGCTCCGCACCGATTGAATTGATGATGACTGCCTTTGCTGCCAGGCGGATGGCCCAAGACAGTTGGGCCGGCTCGGCCTTTTCGAAAGCCCTGCTGAAGAGACGACATAGTCGGTTGATCTCTCTGGTGATCAGAGACGCACTGATCCAAGTATCGGTTTCGTATTCAACGTGTTCTCCCACGGCTCTAGTGTTTGGGCAGATACCCTGGTGTAGCTTGACCAGGTCGAGGAATTGCATCATGTACCTCTCATCGGTCCGCAAACGATCCTGCACATGTGGGGACAAGAAGAGATATTTGAGGTCCGCGAAAAAGTGGTACATGCGTCTGTTAGTAACAGACCCGGAATCAAACGCCAACACCGCGGTGTCAGACACGTTCCAGGGATGTGCAACTTGTCGCGTAGTCAAAAAGGTGTACAGGATGGCTATCAAGCTGGTGAGAAAGTTTCCGCGCTCCACGACCTCGGCAGTGATGGAGGGCGTCGTCAACATCTGTAGGGAAAGGTTGATGATGGAGTGATCTGGCTCCCGGTCCGCAATGAGATAGAGCTGGGCCAAGGTGGTGTACAGTCCAGCAAAGCGCAGTCCGAGCACCCGCTTAAACTCAGGTATCGTCACAACTGTGGAGATGTAGAGCGAGCGCAAGTCGTTGCGGACCTTCTTCCACATTCTCAAGTCGAAGAGGATCATCCAATCCAGGCGGACTCGCTGGAAGACATTCTCAGCGGGGGGGACATTGCCATTGTCCATGTACGCAGCAGGCGCGAGCAGCCAGTACCGACCAGACTTTGGTGGTGTGGTGTTTCGTCGAGTGTTTCCTGGCGTCTTGGGAATCTCAAGGCTGTTCTTGGCGTAGATAGTCGACGGTATGAGAGGCTCTGCAACATCAGAGTCAGAAGGCGTCATGTCTCCTTCCCTGGTGGTTCGGCGGGACACACCCGGCGCTGGAGGCGGTGGCGGTGGCGGGTAGCCTGCCATTGTCGCCTCGTCGGCCTCGAGCGCCTCATCGGCGCGCCAGTCCGACATGTTGACGTCTTCAGAGGCACCAGCGGCTGAGTCCAACATCACCAAGTCCTCCTCATCATCCTCATCCTCATCCATAGCGTCGCGGGAAGACGTCGGCGTGTTGTCGCCCTCGGCATCGCCCTCGCCGTCGCCATCGCTGTCGTCGCCGTCGCTCGCTTCGGGTTGCAGGGTAGCGAGGTGTCGTGTGACCACCACACGTGCCTCTTCAATATCGGTCGCGCCCAGGAACCTGAACTGCTCATAAGGGAACGCAACTATCGCCCGCTCGGCGGGTTCGTTTTCCTCATCATCAATACCGTTCTTTCCCACCGACCTGCGAGTGGCGAGGCTGCCCATCCTCCATGGCTTGAGAAATTCTTGGCAGACTATAGTCCGCAGCACAGAATGGTCGTCACCCACGGAACAGCCGGAAATATCCTTCAGCCACTCGATGATGGTGCCGCACATCTGCTCGCGGAAGGTATCGCGCGAGGAGCGAATCGTGACCGTAACACGAATATGCTCCAGCGTCGTGGCGATGCCCAAGAGCCTGTCGATGTCGTCGCTGTATGTGAGGATGCTCCGTCCGATGAGGTCGGTCTCGTAGGCTTTCTCCACGCCCGTCCTAAGGGTGGTTCCGCATGCCCTTGCTACCTGATCTCTAACATCATCAACGGTGTGCTTCTCATCGTTCCATAGTATGACGGCGTATTCGCTCGCCGGCTCCACATCTCCGCCGTAGTACGTCGACTGTAATCTAGACGTCCTCTCGTCGTGCTTGATCGAGTCCTTTGTCTTGGTCTGACGTAGCTGTTCGGGCGAACACGATATCACATCGCAGAGATAGTCAATCACCCGGCCGATGACCATCCTCATGCTAAAGAGCAAGTCGTCTGGCAGCGGCGCTGGTTCCTTCTCTTTGCCTTTGGGTTGTGCATGCTCCCACACTGAATGTATCGTGCAGAACATGGGCGTACGCCATGCCTCGTGGTCGCCACAGTCGCAGCATCCGCTGTTGCCCGGCGAAACACTGATGCGCACCATGTGTCCAGTGTGGTCTGTCGCGTCGAAGCACTTGGCGCAGAGGCAGCAGGTGTCGTCGACGCCGCACGTCTTGCAGCCATACGATGCCTCGCCCGCCTTAAATATGTGGCCACATGCCTTGCCGCGAGCGGCCTCTGTGTATTCAGACCCCTCGATAGCGCCTTGTGCGTCCCTGAGCTTCTGAACCCTGCCGTCGACGAGGATGCTGCCGTTTGGGAAGAAGAGTCGCAGGTAGTCGTCGTTGCCACAGGACATGAGTCGAAACAGGTTCTCTAGGAGTAAATCTGCGGCTTCTCTGGTGTATCGATAATGCTTGAGAGCTGGCAGCTCCATTAGGAACTGACAGAGCTGCTGCTCCTGCGTCGACATCGAGGTTTGTGTCTCCATCGTTGCGTATTCAGGTCATTCTTGAATGGGGAGGAAGGCTCGGTGCAACACAACAGCGTGCGGGGGAACAGATGGTTCGGTAGCTTTTATAGCTTTTAATCACGGACACTGTGGCTGGATGCTTTCGTATGTCGTTGAGAAATTGGAGGGTATGGCTTCGATATATGGGTTGTTGAGCTGGTTGGGAAGGTCAGCTTGTTTATGTCCTCGATAGGGACCCCTCTAAAACGCAGGGTACGCTGTAGTGCATCACAGTGGGGGGGGCCGGGGGGGGGGTGCGGTTCTAAAGTGGCAACTGGAGAATTAAGGCGACGGCTGAAACTGCACCTACCGGGAAACTTATGGGCGTAATGAGCTTCTTCTCAACAACAGCTGAGGAAGGGGGAGGAGGAGAGGGGGGGGGGGACAAAAGCTCAAGCTTGGGTTGCAGGGAAGTGACTTGTGACGTGTTTCCTTTGTTGTTGATGTCTGTCTCAGGAAAAAAGTTGTTGGTTGGGTTCTGAGGGAGACATGGCGTCTACACGCTCGCAGCGGTCCACTGAGCAGCATCGACTAGCAGCGGCGCACTCCGCAGCCTGTTGAGCAGCTCCTCTTCTCTTCCTTTCAACCCTTCACCGTCTCGATCCGCACCTGACTTTTTTTCTGAGACATTCATCTACACATATCCATCCTGTGGAAATCCCCATGTGTGCAATAATTGGCCCAGAGCAGAGCTGAATGTGGATATCTGGCTCGTAGTCATATTCATCAATTTTTGCGATTCCATCTATGCAGACCTCTAAAACCGTAGAAGTACATCGTCGTCGAGCCTGCCCCGACTTGCTCCTTTAATTTTAGGGAATTGCCGTAATCTATTGCGAGTTCCTTCTCTCCCCTGGCTCTACTCCTCGTCCTCGTCGCCGCCCTCGATGTACTTGGACTTGATGTCCTTCCATTGACGCTGTAACCTGGTCAGTTTCTACCACTCGTACGTGATATCCAAGGGAGTTCGTATTTTCCTTACCCCCCGGTTCATCTTGTCCCACAGGCTCTGCGAGCCAACGTCGAAAGACCTGCCCTCCTCGTATCAGCAAACAGGATCCCAGAAGCCGCAATGAGCACCATCTATTCGGAGGCGTACATCTGGAGGCCGAAGGCGGTGGCGAACACTGCGCCCAGCATGACGAAGTTGTTTCGGAAGAGAACGCTGTAGCCCAAGGTTAGAGTTTCGAGTCTATCATCGTTGGTCGCGCGTGGGTGACTTGCTTGTAGAGGGTGGTCTGGCCGGCCTGGTGATTGATGCGCGATTAGCTCATGCTGCTCCAGTGGGAGCGCCTGGATGCTGAGGAACATACCATTTTGTCTAAAGAGCAGTGCGTGTGGTTGGGGAGAGGGTTGGTCTGGCAGCAAGTGCTCTTTGGGTTGGCAATTCGTCGTTGAGGATGGGTCGATTTGGGGACGGGGAGGCTTCAAAAGATGGATTCAAAATTGGCGATGACATTCCGGCCATTCCCTAGCCATGAATGGGCCCACTTCTGATTGGTCAAAGCTTCCCCAGACCACCCCCACCAGCCTGTGAGGTACCTTGTACTGAGTAGCAAGCCAGCCTGCAGCATCATTAACCACTGCAAACACCCACCCCACCATAAACTTTGGTCAAACTTCCCTACCTGCCTACCTCTCAGACATCCTCGTCGCAATCCTCAGTACTGGTGCTGTTGTCTTGCTGTCCATACCATCCCTTCCAAATATTCAATCTTTTTCCAGATACCTTAAATTCCCCATCGACAATTCCTCCCTCTTTGGTGTACTGCTAGAAGGCTACTGCCCACTCTGTGGAATCTGAGTCCGATCATCGCTCATCCCCCTCCAAACTTCCATATCCGCACGTCCTCCTTTCCTCGAGCAAAGTCAAGATGTCCGCCCAACCAAGCAACTCCGGCATCGTGACCAACTCCACCGGCGAGCGCCAGATCCCTGAGTCGACCCGCGCGGACGGCTCCGTACGAAAGGCCATCAAAATCCGCCCCGGCTACAAGCCTCCCGAGGACGCCGAGATCTACAAGAACCGAACCGCCGAGACCTTTCGCAGCCGCTACAAGGGCGGCGTGATCGGCGCTGAGGCTGCTACGCCGGGCTCCAGTGCCAATGGTACACCTGCAGCCTCGTTAGCGGCTGCGAATAAGAACGCCAAGCGGCGCGAGGCACGCAAGAAGGCCAAGGCTGCTGGTGAGGCCGGCGGCGAGGAGGAAGAGGAGGACAGTGAGGGCAAGAACAAGGACAAGAGTGCTCGGGCACCAAAAGCTGCTGAGAAGGAGAAGGGGGCCGCTGTCGATCCTGACCTTGAGCGCAAGAAGAAGGCTAGGAACCTTACCAAGAAGCTCAAGCAAGCCAAGGAGCTGAAGAGCAAGAAGGACGATGGGCAGTCTCTGCTCCCCGAGCAGTTTGCCAAGGTGATCAAGATCAATGAGCTTGTCCGTGAGCTAGCTGCTCTTGGCTTTGATAGTGAGGGTGAGCCTGTCGAGGAGGATGCCAATGGTCAGAACAAAAAGGAAGAGGCCCCTGCCTGAACAGGACATGGAATGAGAGACTTTTTGGTTCACAATTCATGTCTGGGAGTTCCAATTGGAATGCCCCCCCCCCCTCTTCCTCTACCACAGCTATCATGCCTCCTATTAACGACAAGCTAGCGCCAAGCTGTCCACAGGCTTGACCAGAATCAGCAATGATCACTTCCTCAGACAACAGCCTGAGACTTGGGTGGGTAGTCAAGGACTTGAGAGGCTATGCATGGACAGCAGCTAATGCTGCAGATCATGCGAACAGTTGCAACAAGTTTGCCTGCTCTGAGCAGTCCCTCTGGGTGGAATCAAGATCACTCCATACTTGGAACTATCCTGCCGTGGACATCTTTCTCTTTTCAGTATCCCATTGGAAGACATGATAAGGAGGAGGCTGAAGGGGACCTATGGGTAGGAGAACACTGTCAGAGAGTTACAACACTCATGGCTTTGAAGGTATCAGGTGGAATATGAAAGGGGGCTAAGCATCACGGACCAAGCTGGCGGCTTATGAGGAAGAAGCTAGAGACTTTTCTTTGGGGGGGGGGGGGGGGGGTTTTTAAAAAAAAAAGTTTCCTTTTCTTTTTTAAACCCCTTGCGCTTTCCTTCCCCTTTTTTTTACCTTGCAAAAAACGAAA
>JACWST010000085.1:59495-131120 GCA_014850475.1 Cryphonectria naterciae
ACCCTGTGGTGTTGGGGGGGGGGGGGGGGAAATGGAGGGGGGGGAAGCATCGCGGGCCGGGGGGGGGGGTTTGTTGTGGGGGGGGGGGGGGTTTTGTGGGGGGGGGGGGGGGGGGGGGATTATATATACAAAAGGTATCCTGTCCTCTTTCAATCCCATGCGACTTGCCTTCCCTCTGCTTTCACCTGCGTAAAATGCGATGATGCTACCAAGGAATGGAAGGCGTGATTCCCAGCAACCGCTATCGTATGAGTTAACACAAATATACTTCAGAGAGGCACATACAGTAATGCAGTGATGATGGGCGGTGGTGTATCAAATGCAGAGGCACCACTGACTTGAGAAATCATGAGTCTCACACGAAGGCGAAGGCGAAGAACAAGTCGGAGGCTCGTCCAAGGGGATACCAAGATTGGCGATTCAATGTGCTCAAGCTCTTTGATCATCATACATATACATTTGGGGGGGGGGGGGGTGAGTGGTCATCATACCCTTTTGGAGTGGTGTTTCAGATGCCAACGCCGTACCAAATCACTTTTCCTTGCCCGAAGAAATTGCCCGAAGAAACTCTTTCAAATCTTCCCGAGTTTTCAACCCCCCGGAGACCCAACCAGCCCAAAATATTTGTACAGAGGTTCTATGTGTTCAGACGGCTAGACACACCGGCGAAAAAGTGACGAGTGGAGTTACAATAGCCTAGACATGAGCGCTCGATCAGCGTTGAAGGACAGAGCAACGAAGCGCCGAATGAGTGCTCCCAGGACGAATGGATGTTGCAGGGAACAGAGAAAAATGATCTGCGGTCCGCAAGACCAGTCGTCGCAGTGGCCTTGGTGGAGAGCAGGGTGTCGGTGACATAGCGCTCATATATACTCTCTTGCGCTCTTCTGCATCTCAATCAACCGCCAACCTCTTGTCTCGGGGTTGTTCACATCATCCGGTGTCCTTGTGATACCAATGGCGTATGTGACCAGCTGGACCTTGTCCTCCATTCCAGCAGCAAGCTCATTCGTCTTCGCATTGCGGTAGACATGCACCTCCTGTGTCCTGGCGGTGATGATGAAGACAGGGATCTCGCCGGGTTCCAGCATCCTAGCCTTGAGAATATCCACGTGTCTGATGTCGAGGATGCGGCCATCCGATTTAAGTCCGGCTTGCAGGTATTGCTTCGTGAGGGCCTCGTAGACGGAGTATTGCGCCTCGGACAGCCAGAGCTTCAGGGTCTCCACGTCGCCCTTCACATAGGCGTCGAGAACTTCGGGTAGTATATACTCGCGTAGCTCGCGCAGGAATGGCTCGACCTGGAAAGCCGGGTCCATGGACCGGAACTTCTTGATAACCATCGCAGTCTCGTTCTCGGCGAAGAACCCAGCCACACGGTCGGTAATGCTGCGGGCGGTGAGGATGAGGGGGTTTTCGGACTCGTTGTATACGTCCTTCATGCCGAAGACGCCCTGCACAAACTTGTTGGAGTCCTTGAAGTTTTTCCATGCCTCTTTCCATTGCGCGTCCTTATGGACGGTGATGTTGGTGCCAGCGCTGTGAACAGCAGATGATTAGACATTTAGGACAGAGCTCAGCTGAGAAACAGTGGTAATGAACGTCCGACATACTTGGGGTCTTCTTCGATCACCTCGGGCTTGTGGCCCCCGTTCAGCCGCTCACGAAGCTCTCTCTGCTTCCTCCGCTCCTCTTTGTCCACCCAACCGCCGTACCGCGAGCTGCTCCCGTCATCTATGACGCTCTTCACACTCTTAAAGGCGTCGGTGTCCCGGATCGGCTTGGTGGTCTTGTCGATGACCTCGCCCGTGGCATTCGCCGCCTTGCGGACCCCCTTGACAACTGAGGTGTCCCACGTCCACGCCGCACCCTTGCCCACCGCGCCGGCTGTGTTCTTCAGCACTTTGCCGGCAGTCGAGGACACGGCGCCGGTGGTCTTCTCGTATGCCTCGCGTGCTCGTCGGACGGACTCGCTCTCCACAAAATCGGTCGCGCCTTGGGCCAGTTGCTTTGTCGAGTCGTTCCATTCTTTAGACGCCTTGAACTCGGTCTGCATGGTCTCCATGAAAACTTGCCATGGCGTCTTGTCGCCGTGGGGAGGTGGCGGCGGTAGATCTTCCTTCTTTTCCTCCTTTTTGTCGCTTTCACCCTCTTCGCCCTCGGCCTTCTTCTCGCTGCTGGACTCTTCTTGAGGCTCGTCCTGCTTTTTGGTTTGATCCTCCTCTGCAGCGGCTTCTGCCTTGGCCGACTCCGTTTGCGCTTTGTTTTCGGACTTGGTTTTGGGCTTTACATCTTGTCGGCTTGGAGGGGTTATGTGAAAAGCACGAGACTGAGGCGCGACTGCTGTGCGTATCGCAGAAGGGAGGAATTGAGAGCGCAGGAGAGGTATCTGCGCGGGTGCATTGTAGGGATAAAGCAATGCTATAGATGATTCATGGTTTGGCGACACCACCCGACTTGATGATAACCTCCGAAAAGCTGGCGATCTACCATACGGGTGTGCCGATGCACTCAGCGCAGAAACTCTGGAGGCCGAGGAGGAGAGAGGAAGAGTCCTCGAGACGGATCTTAAGGAACTCATAATGAATTAAGGCAGAGATGCGCACCACCCGAAGAAGTGTGAAACTCCTAGAGTAGGTGGCAGAAGAGTAGGTGGTGGTGAAGATGATGATGGGAGAAGCAGGAAGAGGAGGAGGAACTTCCGAAAATTTGGGAGGCGTGACGGAAGTTTTGCTGGGGTCTGCCGCGGGCCAGAATCGGAGCTTTTGGGGGCAGGCAAAAGCGGGAGACCTTGGGCGGCGGCAGGCGACAGGGTGCCCTGCATGCGCTACCACTTGCAGTGGACTTGAGCTCTCAACCGGTCGACCTCGAAAGCCTCCCGAAATTTTCCAGGCTCGTCGCCGGACGAACGACACGACGACCACCACCACACAGCCCACCAACTCGCAAGATGAGTCGGTCAACAACAAGCCGCCAATTGGCGAGGACATTATTTTCAACAGCGTCACAGTCCTCGTCAACACAGATACGATGCGCAGCCGCAGCCGCAACACCACTCGCCCGCCCCTTCTCGAACTCGAGCACCCGACTGGACGACGGCGGTAAATTGAAGCGCGAGAGCATTCTTTCGGGCATCGTGGGGAACATGCGCAACAGTTCGACCGCGAACAATGACAGACAACCCCCGTCCTCTCCTCCCTTTGGACCAGGGCGCTCTGCACCCGTCAAGTCTGAGAACATGTGGAAGCTCTCGCAGAGGTTACCATCTGCCAACCTAGCGTTAGGGCGCGCCACCAACGACACGCGGTTCGTGGATTCGTCGCTCCTGGATCGAGACTCATCGGGTGGTCTTGATGATCTATCAAGCGGCGCTATGATGTCGGAGCGGCCCACGGAACCGTATCATTTCCACATCTACAGCCACAAGCACAACTGCCACGTGACAGTCTCCAAGCCCAACCGCGACGCCATCGTATCGTTGTCTTGCGGAAACCTAGGGTTCAGGAAAAGTCAGAGGAAGACCTACGACTCGGCATATCAGCTGGGCGCCTATGTCATCGATAAACTTCAGCAGGCTGGCTGGCATAATAAGATTGACAAGATGGAGGTGTCACTGAGAGGATTTGGACCGGGTAGGGAGGCGGTAACAAAGGTCTTGCTGGGAACTGAGGGAAAACTGCTGAGAGACAAGATCGTGAAGGTGTCCGACTCAACCAGGTTGAAATTTGGTGGTACGAGGAGCAAGCGGCCAAGGCGTCTGGGTTAAGGTATCTGGGGAAATATGGAGAGAACAGATGCCACTATTGAAAGTGTCCTGCTGAAGCGAAGACCGCAATGCAACGGCGCTGAAAATCCACTGGTTGTTGTACATGGAGGACTTGACAGGTGGGTTGGAGACTGTATGATCAATGTCTCTGGTCTATATAGAGCTTGGACTGTACGACCATGATCTTTGATCCAATCTCTTCAGGAGGCACGCCAAACCAGCGCGCGCGCTGCCTACTGTATATGAGCACCACTAAAAAAAAAAAATATAAAAAAAACCATCTGATATGAGCTCGAGAACACGGTCTTAAAATAATATCATGAAGTCTAACGAACCCTTGATGTGTTTGGGGGGAGACATCTCTCAAAAGAGTGGGCAGTCGTTTAGCAGTTCAGACCCCCCCACCAAGAATTCTGCAGGGGTCTTGCTTTATTTAGCTTGCAGCCATCTCAAGACCAACCTTCTTTCCTTTCTTTCTTTCTTTTATTTTTGATATCAGCCTCCCACGCGACGACGCAGGTGCCTATGGATCCCGCCGTGCAGTCCAAATCCTCTGTTATGGACCTAAATTTCAACTCGGTCCTCGAATCTCCCGTTTTCGCCGGCGGCCTGGGCCTCGCAGCCCTCGGCAGCGCCGCAGCCCTCGCGCGCCGTGGTGCGCTCCGTGGTGCACAGCTCCTCCGCCGCCAGCTCCTCATCAACGTCGAGATCTCCAAGACCGACCCGTCCTACCCCTGGGTCCTGGGCTACCTCTCGCGCCCCCGCGAGAGCCCTGGCTTGCTCGCCTCCCGCCTCACGCGAATCCGCCAGCTCTCGGTCAAGACCACGACCCGCTCTGCCGCGCCGGGCAGGAGTGCGAGCGATGTCGGGCCTACGCACGCGCACTTTGCGCTCGTCCCGGGGTACGGCTCGCATGTGATACGGCATGCGCCGGGGGTTTACGTAATGGTGCAGAGGGAGAAGTCGTCGACGGCCGAGATGTCTACCGGCGAGCCGCACGAGACCATGACGCTGACGGCGCTCTGGGCGCATCGTCATGTGTTTGAGGAGATCTTTGGGGATGCGCACGCCATGATGGCCAAGGCGACGGAGGGCAAGACGGTGGTGTATACAGTCCGTGGGTTCGACTGGGTACAGCTGGGCGAGCCGAGGCGCAAGAGGCCCTTGGGGAGTGTGGTGCTGGATGAAGGCGTCAAGGAAGGTATCGTGGCGGACGTCAAGGATTTTATTGCAAGGCAGGAATGGTATGCTGAGCGGGGCATACCATACCGGAGAGGCTATCTGCTCTTCGGACCGCCAGGTGGGGGAAAATCGAGCTTTATACATGCCCTGGCCGGAGAGCTAAACTTTGCTATTGCGACCATCAATCTGAGCGAGCGGGGTATGGCGGATGACAAGCTGGCCATGATGATGCAGAAGCTGCCAGCACGAACCATCGTCCTGCTCGAGGATGCAGACGCCGCCTTCGTCAACAGGAAACAAAAGGACGCAGATGGCTACAGCGGTTCGTCGGTCACATTCTCGGGTCTGCTGAACGCGCTGGACGGCCTGTCGGCTGGAGAAGAGAGGATAGCATTTCTCACCACAAACCACATCGACAGGCTGGACCCGGCACTCATACGGCCAGGACGGGTGGACATGATCGTCCGGGTGGGCGAGGCGACGAGGCACCAGGCAGGTGAGCTGTTCGACCGCTTCTACGGCGACGTCGACAGGGACGGGAGCGGAAAGCAACGCTTCCTGAAGAAGCTGGACGATATGGGCCTGTTTGATGAGAAGACTCCGAGGCGCACGAGTGCAGCAGCCATCCAGGGAATCTTCCTCTTCAACAAGAACGATATGGAGGGCGCCATCGCCATGGCAGAAGTACTCGGTCAGGCGACACCGACAGACAGCTGATCCATCGCCCTTCAGACTGGGTCTCGTTACCACACTGATGTATGGTCGATTTCAAAAAGGTCAAAGCGATAGACTACTTCTGTAAAACAATCTGTATTGTAGGTAAACAAACCAAATGATACCCCTTTTTCATAAGTCTATGAAGCCATGGAATTCTTACATCTCCTCAGATTGTACAGGTAAATAAGAACCCAATTCACAAAAAAAAAAAAAAATTTACAGGCAGCTATTACAGGCAGCATTTAGCCGGTGCTGTTGGTGTTGCTCCAAAGTTTGCTTGGTCGAAACAGTCAGTGCGTAAAGGAGCGGGTCTACGCTAAGTAATCATTACTCTACAAGGCAGCAGCCGCGCCACCATTCGCAGTCCTCGTCGTGCCTTCTTCGCATATCCTCCAATAATACGCGACTTACCGTTACCGTCGAAATTTTACGACAACAACAAGAACTGCCAGCAGAACGACCTCGACCTGGATCAAGCTGTCTGCGTCTCATCTGAAGTACATCCCTCGTACACCTAATTTTCACGAGCACCAGCCACATCGGTCAGAAACAAAAACTTGACAGAGAAACTCGACAAAAACAGACAAGACAACCATCACACCCGCCACGTAGTCATGTCCGAGGGCACTCGAAGGCATTCGCCCTGGCCAGAGAGAGGGCGTTCTACCTGGCGTGGCGGACGAGGCAGGGGGCGAGGCGGATTCTTTGGCCGCGGCCAGCCCTCCGCTGCTCGACAGGCCCTGGTGGATGTCGCCAAGGAGACCAGATCCGTGCTGCCCTTCATCCTGAAGGACCTTCCCGGCTTCAAGGCCGAAGTGTCTGAGATGATATCAGTAGACACGTTTCCGCCTCTGAAGAGACAAGACTGTCCTCAGCACAACAAGGCCACCATCAAAGTGATCAATGAGGACAGCTTCAACGCAGCCATCATGCTGATGGACGCAACATCTCCCCCATCCGCCGCCCCTGCTGGCACCAGCAATGTTACCACACCTCCTATGACATACTCCAGGCCCGCCGTCCTCAATCTCGCATCCGATACATCCCCAGGCGGCGGCTGGTTAACTGGCGCCATGGCCCAGGAAGAAGCGCTCTGCTACCGCTCGTCTCTGTCTCTTAGCTTACACAAGCACTATTATCCCTGGGACGCTGACCAGGGTCTCTATACGCATGATGTGGTGATCATCCGGAGCTCCGCGTCTGAGGATCACAAGCTTCTGGCACCGGACATCCCAGCTGCCGACCTCCCTGTGGTGAGCGTGGTCAGTATCGCGGCCGTTCGCTGCCCAAAGCTCTCCGAAGCCCAGACCCTGGCGGGCAACAAGAGGAAGGTCTTCGCCAACAGTGACGACAGGGACCTGACCAAGGGGAAGATGAGGCTAGGCCTGCGGGTGGCGGCGGCGAGAGGCCACGATTGTCTCGTGCTTGGTGCGCTGGGCTGCGGGGCCTTCAGGAATCCCGTGGAGGAAGTGGCAGATGCCTGGAAGGAAGTACTAGAGGAGACAGAGTTTGAGGGCGGGTGGTGGAGGGAGGTTTGGTTTGCTGTGTTCGACCAGAAGAACGAAGGCAATTATGAGGTCTTCGAGAAGGTGCTCGGTGGGATGCAGGTATAGTCGAGGCATAAGGTCACGTGGTTTGATTGCCACAGCACGAAGCATATCACTCCGGATTTTCCAAGGGAGCCGCAAGCATTCAACCAGATACCCAACGCCGTTCATGCACGAAATACTGTTGATCCCAAGCCATATTCGATGTCGAACGAGTGATGCACCCTGCAGCCCTATATCACGACATGCACGTGGCTGTTGATGCCACGCCCCTTGCCTGGTGCTGCTGTTCGGCAGCCTCAGGATGGATCCTCTGCCGAATCGAATGCGACATTTAAAATATGTCGGTGTGTCTCTCGAATAAAGCGTGGCGAACAGACAAGCTGAAAATGGTGATTAGGCTTTCTGGGTTGGAATGTGCTTTGCTCTGATCAGTTTTAGGGGTTGAGGAAGCCAATATCTCATCACCTTTTTATTTTTGTTTTTCATGCCTGGGTAAAGAAATCCACCTGCACGACATTTGCATTGTATAGCAAAAAAAATTGGTTTGCAAAACCATGACTTGAGTTGAGACCACCTGGGCCCTTCTTTCACATGCCCTCGACCAGGGAGAATTCTTTTCCGTGAATTGTCCCAAATAGACCTGTTTTGGATGCAGAGGTGTTCAGCCACATTAAGTTTCGGGCTCCCTTCGGACGCACATCCAGCAGGCGTTTTCCGGACCGTTGGGCTCGTCCAGCAACTTGTATTGAAGCACCCCAGGGCTCCCAAGAACCGCTGCTGTATAGCACAGACTTGCACAGCCAGCTACCGAGGAGGGAGGGGGAGGTCCATCTCTCGCGGTTTTTCTTTCCTTGTTCCATCCTCACGGTCCCAAACATCCCCTTCCCCCCCCCCCCCCCCCACGTCCATAACTCGTCTTCTGACCCTTGGAAACTGATCCATCACTTCCTCCTCCTCCTTTCTTGCAATCCGCCTGTATCACTTCAGACCTCCAGTCCATGGCCGATATCCTCCAGCCGCGATTACCGTCAGGAGCCTCAGCAAGCTCCCCGGTGGCCCAGTGTGCCCTGATCACCCAATAAAGCCCCCCAAAGAGGCATAAAGCCAATGACGCCATTCTGGCTAACGAGCAAGGTGCAACTGTCGTCCCTCGCGGCAAGGTCCGCTGGACCAGGGCTGATTTCCAGTCGATTGGATAGAGATTAAGATGTCT
Organism: Cryphonectria naterciae; assembly: GCA_014850475.1. Lineage (NCBI taxonomy): Eukaryota > Fungi > Ascomycota > Sordariomycetes > Diaporthales > Cryphonectriaceae > Cryphonectria > Cryphonectria naterciae. The sequence continues at coordinate 67,924 of JACWST010000085.1, forward strand.
CACTTTGTTTCCCACCCGCGGGTCTTGTAATCCTGTATCATGCATCGGAGAAAATTTTTTTTTCTGTCGAGGAACTTGGAAAAGGAAGTGCCAGGTGCTTGTCAAGACTGGTACGCCCGTGATGCTGTGAGATAGTTGGACTCGGGTTTGTCGTGTCTCTCTCTCTATCTGCCATGGATTCGAGTGAAGACGACCCTCGTGTTCGAGGAGAGAGGTTTAGCCAGCCACAGCGAGTATCCTCACACACAGGAATTCTCCATCAAGGCAACAAGACAGTAGACCGACCGGTCAAGGCCTTGTTAACCCCCATCCTGGCCCGGACCCGTTGCCCCTGGCGTCAGCATCCAGAACGCAGTCTTATGGCGTGGTTAAAAGACGGCTCGGGTTGGCATCGCAAACTCCCCAGCCAATGTGGTCCCTCACACGCCTAGATATCATCGTGGAAGAGCGGCAGTCGGGCGGCGACAAAGAGGCTCGATCCCTGGCAGCTGGCCGAATGCCACTGGCGCCCTCCACGCCCCGTCCTCCTCCCCACAGAACTCTGCGGGTCTCGGCGGGAACAGACTTGATGGGCTCGGTGGGCTAGACCTGTTCCAATGAGACTTGACATGGTTTTCTTTACTAAGTACTCATCGGATGGCGGAGCCGATATCGTCGCTGGGATTGTGCCTGTTGGATGTGACGTAGAGAGATAGGAAATGTTGAGGAAAACGAGCATGTGAGATCATATATATATATATATATATATATATATATATATACATGTATGGTTGGTCATATTTGGGGGTCTCTTTGTGTGGTCTGAGCCTGCTATTCTCTTGAAATCTCCTCGCGATTCTAATTTCTGTCCTGAAATCAACTCATCCAAACTTCTTCAGAGAGCACGTGTTCCTTCCTTGAAGACTTTTGCGTATCTGATCGTGCTTTCCCTTTCTGGAACTCTAAATCCTCACCAACCTCGACTCAATTTCGGCAGGCGGCAGGGGTGAAGAAACGTGGTCTTGGCCGCCCTCGCTCGGTTACTCGGTTCTTTTTTGGAGCTCTCGAGCTCACGATCAAGCTCACCCTCATCTCTTTTTACCTTTTCGTCTTAGTATCCTAGCAGAGACCACACTTGTTCTGGCGGGGTCGATGATCATCAACGTCCCGTAAACTCTCACACTGTCTTCGCGCATCCAGGATCTCATCGTCATTCCATCTGCATATCTGTTCAAATTGCTCATCCCTTTATATATATACATATTTATACATTTTTATTGTCAAGCTTCTCTCCAAAGAAAACAATCCCAAAATCTCGCAAGATGGCCGTCATCGACATCGACAGAGATCTGGCAGCGAGCTTCAGGCAGCAGGCCATTGCTACACCTGATGCGATCGCCCTGGAGGACAAGTCGCACACCTACACCTATGCCGAGCTGGACGAGATCACGTCAAAGCTCGCCAGCTCGTTACAGAATCATGGAGTTGGACGAGATGACCCGGTCGGTGTCTTGATGGGGAGGAGCGCCGACTATGTCATCGCATGCCTGGCAGCTCTCCGAGCCGGCGGGGCATTCCTCGTCCTGGAGCTGGCCTATCCTCCGGCGATGCTCTCGGGTGTCATAGATGACGCCCGTCCTAGAGTCATTGTGACGAAGCGAGAACATGTCGGCAGGATCGAAGCTGGTGTCCCACTGATCGTCATGGACGAGCAGGAGGTCGGCAGCAATGGGTCGGATGCCGGCAGCAACACATCAACAGACGAAAGTGATCTCGAGAAGTTGGCCTTCATATCGTATTCGTCAGGCACGACGGGAAAGCCCAAGGGCATCGCAAATCCACACCGAGGTGCTGTCCGGTCGTATGATCTGAGATTCAAGCTCAGCGACCTGAAGCAGGGCGATCGAGTTGCTTGCAACGTCTTCTTCGTCTGGGAGATCTTGCGCCCTCTGCTTCGGGGCGCCACTACTTTCTGCATACCGGACGAGGCGAGTTATGATCCTGTCGCCTTGGTGGACCTGCTCTCTTCGAGAAACATCACCGAGACCTTGATGACGCCGACCTTGCTTGCAACTGTTCTGTCTCGACATGCGAGGCTGGGAGAGCGGATGCCTGACCTGAAGACTCTCTGGTTAAGTAAGCTACCTTGCGACGCCCCGAACACTACCAGCTCCTATCTCGTTGGTGTCCATCCAAGAGACTAACATCGAATCTCCAGATGGCGAGGTCGTTACCACTGATCTGATACTTCGCGCCATGAAAGCTCTGCCTAATACGCGCCTGCTGAATTGCTACAGCGCAAGTGAGACGCATGAGATCGCCTGCGGCGATATCAAGGAGATGTTGAATGCTGAACAGCCGTATTGCCCCGTCGGACCGCCTCTGGACCCGAAGCACACCTACGTCTTGGACGAGAACAAGAACAGGGTCGACGTTGGGGTCTCTGGAGAACTGTTCATCGGAGGCGGTCTACTGGCCCGTGGATATCTGAATTTACCCGAGACAACGGCCAAGGCATTCTTGCCAGACCCGTTCGATGACACTCCCGGAGCTCGCATGTACAGAACCGGCGACATGGCCAGGATTCTTCCCTCTGGACTCATGGAGATCACCGGTCGCGTAGGTGCCATGATCAAGCTCCGTGGCTACAGCGTGGTTCCTGGCACCGTCGAGAACGCCATTGTGAAGAACCTGGCCGTAAAGCAGTGTGCCGTTGTACCTCGAGGCGACGGAGTGGAACGTCAGCTGGTCGCTTATATTGTGCACGATAAGGAGGCAAATGACGACCGAGATCACGTCTCAATCGACGAGGCTGGTTATTGTCCCAAGGGCCGCCGAGCGCTGGCTGAGCACTTGGCACATTACATGATTCCGGCTCTTTGGGTTGAGCTTGATGTACTTCCCACACACGAAGTATCCGGCAAGGTGGACCTTAAGAGCTTGCCGCCGCCTCCAGAGCCAGGCGCCCCTTCGCCGCAAGCCAAAGCCAAAGCCGATACCAACACGAAGATCAGGGCCGAACAGATCGCGGAGCTGTGGGCTGCCTGCTTGAACATCCCGCCGAGCGCGATCACCAAGGAGCACAGCTTCTTCGATCTCGGCGGCCACTCCCTCACCCTCGCAGACCTCTCCAACCGTCTGTCGAAGACGTTCGGGTTTCGCGTGCCACTTGGCAACCTGGCTGGCGACCCAACCATTAAGGGTCATGTTGAGGCCGTGACCGCTGCGCGCGATGGACACACAGCAGCTGTTCAGGCTGATCTGCCCGCGGTGTTGCGCGCTGACTCTGTCCTGGCTGCTGACATCCAGCCCAAGAATGCAAGGGCACTCCCTCTCAGCCAGGCAAAGACTGTTCTGCTAACAGGCGTGACTGGCTTCCTGGGCGGCTTCCTGTTGAGCTCACTCATCGAGAGCACCGAGGCCGACATTATCTGTATTGTGCGTTTCAATGACCCCATCGACGACCAGACCTCTGCGGGGATGGCACGGCTGCGGAAGAACCTCACTGAGCTGGGCCTGTGGGACGACTCTATCATCGACCGCGTTGAGATCCTCCCGGCCAATTTGTCCAGGAAACGCTTGGGACTCGCACCCGACCACTTTGAGGAACTGGCTTCCCGAGTTGATGTTGTCATCCACGCAGCGGCAACGGTAAACCTGGTCTACCCGTATGCCGCATTGCGCGCGCCGAACGTGGGCGGAACCCGCGAGATATTACGCCTGGCCTGTCTCGCTGGAGCACCTGTTCATCATGTCTCGACCAATGGTGTCTTGCCGCCTTCCCGGGAGAGCTGGTCGGAAGATACGATCATTGATGTTGACGAGGTACCAGTGCGCCTGCACGATGGCTACAGCCAGACCAAATGGGTGGCAGAACAACTCGTCATCGAAGCCAACCGCAGGGGTCTGCCCACGAGAATCTACCGCCCAGGAACCATCAGCGGCCATAGCAAGTCCGGCGCTACGAATGCGTGGGATCTCTTGACAGCCATGATTGTTGAGTCTATGCAGATCGGGTATGCTCCAGACATTGAGGACTGGCTCGTGGAGATGACTCCCGTCGACTTCGTGAGCAAGGCCATCACGACGCTGGCGGATCACCAAGACATGACGCAGCGCATCTTCCACCTGGGAGATCCCGCGCCTATCTGTGCCAATGACGTCTTTAGCTATCTTGACCAATTAGGATTCGGCACGGAAAAGCTTGCCTTCGAAAAGTGGGCTGCCCTCTGGAAGCAGAAGAGGGGCTCCGGGCGCTGGGGGGAGGGCTCTTTCACGGTAGATATTCTGCGCTCTGGCATGCCCACCGTCGATTACGTCCGAGAGGTCACAATTCTGAACGACTCCAAGACCAGGCCTATCCTGGAGGACGTGTTTGGCGTCCAACGGCCCAAGATTGACGACAAACTACTTCGGACGTACACGAGACACTTCTACGCCCGCGGCTGGCTTCCCCGCCCCCCTCGCAAGGCAGACAAGATGGCTACACAAGTCAAACCCCGCGGACCCCTAGCCGGCAAGGTCGCCGTCATCACGGGTGCGTCATCGGGTATCGGTGCCGCAGTGGCTACAGCATTGGCCGCAGAGGGTGCGGACGTTGCCATCGCAGCAAGGCGGGTGCAGGCTCTGGATTCTCTCAAGTCCAAGATCATCGCAACATCAGGCGTCAAGGTCCTGGCCCAGGCAACGGACGTCACAGACCGGAGTCAAGTCGAGGCCCTCATCAGGACCACCGAGGAGACTCTTGGCCCCGTCGACATACTGGTGGCATGTGCGGGTGTCATGTACTTCACCCTCATGAAGAACGTCCATGTCGACGAGTGGGAGCGCACAGTCGACGTGAACTGCAAGGGACTCCTCCACAGCCTCTCTTCCACGGTCCCATCGATGCTGGCCCGCGGAAACGGTCACATCGTTGCCATCAGCTCGGACGCAGGACGCAAGGTCTTCCCCGGCCTGGGGGTGTACTCTGCGTCCAAGTTTTTCGTCGAGGGCACGCTGCAGGCACTGCGTGTCGAGACCGCGGGCACGGGGCTGAGGGTCACCAGCGTCCAGCCGGGCAATGTCGCCACGGAGCTGCTGAGCATGTCGACTGACCAAGAAGCCGTCAAGAAGTATGGTGAGCCATCTGGGGCCAAGGTGCTGGATGCCGAGGACGTCGCTGGGGCCATCGTGTATGCTGTCACGAGACCGGAGCATGTGGCTGTCAATGAGGTGTTGATCGAGCCGAGGGATGAGCCGATCTAATGACGGGATGAGAGACGAGGTATACGCGCAAGACCAAGACAGGACAAGACAGGATTAGAGACGTTAGATTGCAGATGTGCTGCAGTGCATGGGACACATGAATACATGGTAATACTCTCTCCTATTAGAGCGGCTGCCTCGAAAACCTTGGAGGTGAAAGTCATCCTAGACGTAGCGAATGGCCACATGCGAGATACACACATTCACATTTCTTCCATTGCCTTTTCTCGTGGGAACATGAGACAAGTCACCAACGTGATGTCAATATATCTCGGTACCCAACAAGTATTCACATAAGTTTCATAGTGAATATGTCTATCATGGAGAGAAAGATTGGTCAGCGTGGCAGGACTCCAAGACTAAGAAGAAAGGCCTTTTTTTTCCTTCTCCCCTTTCCTTTAGCCTCGGTATCCGACCGCCTTACTTATACCCCCCGCACTTGGGAAGAACAACGAATCCTGTCCAGAAGCTGGCGAAGAATGAGGTATGACGATGCTCCGATATCCTCACCCCCTTCTCTTTCCCTCTTTGCAACTCAGACCACTTTACCTCACTTCACCTTCCATCATGGCATACAAGGTCCTCCTCCTGGGGGCGACGGGCTACCTTGGCGGCACGGTCCTTACAGACCTCGAACATGCTGGAGACTTTGATATCACCTGCGTCGTGCGGCCTGAGAGGGAGGCATGTATGAGCGGGCGAAGAACAAGGTTGCTTGTGGTAAGTTGCGTTGATATTAGTCTTCAAAGGGTGAAGGCTTATTTCCTTTTTGTTTTTTTCCTTCTTGCAATAGAGTTTCTAGGCGAGACGCATGGCAATACCAAGTCTTCTTGTTTTGTTTAAACTCATTATAATTTTAAAACACACCCGGCTAAATCAAGACACAATCTTACCCCCTCTCAGGCCTCTCACGATGAGCTCGCCAAGATAGAAGATGCCTGCGCAGAAGTGGACGTCGCCATCAACGCCGCCACGTCAGACGATCTCAATCTCACCAGGGCCATCAACCGAGGCCTGGCGAGGAGTAGGAGGGAGAGGAGCAGGAAGGGCGTTCTGGTTCACATCTCGGGCACGCAGCTGATCGAGTCGGCACCGACGGGCAGGTTGGAGGACGTGCCCAAGTATGACGACCTGGACATCGAGCAGATCAAGTCTATACCTGACACCGCACTGCACCGGCTGATTGACCTCGAGTATGTTCTCTAGACTCCTCCTTGACGATCTGTCTTCTCCTCCTCCTCCTTCTCCGTACTTACCTACTGCCTTTTAACACAGGGTCGCCAGGGCCGACCTGGCAGGCGAGATCACAGCATCCATCATCTGTCCAGGCGTCATCTTCGGGCTCGGGTCAGGCCCGCACAAGACCATCTCGTCCCCGTTCCCCAACCTCGTCCGCCTGGCGCTGCGGAACAGGCACGTCACCTACGCCGGCGAGGGCACCAACATCTGGGCACATGTCCAGGTCCAAGACGTCTCCGATTTGATCGTGCTGTCTGTCAGGCGTAATCTTTCTGCTGCTGGTGCAGAGCCGGCTGGGTTCAAGAGGTTCTACTTGTATGTACCCACGCCCCGCCCCTTCTCTATTTTACCTCCCCCCCTCTTCCCCTTCTCAAGGGGGCCCTTCCCTTCTTTCTCGTCGTCATCGTGAAGATTGACCACCTTCTCTCCTCCCCCCCCCCCCTTTCTCCAGCGCTGAGAATGGCGAGCACCAGAAGCTCGACCTCTGCACCAAGATGGCCTCTGTCCTCTATGCGAACGGCGCCGCTGTCGAGGACGCTACGCCCGTGTCGGTGTCGCCGGATAGCCCTCGGGCGCCGAGCTGGGCGAACAGGACCACGGCGCGGTGCTGGGCTAACCGGGCAAGGCGGGAGCTGGAGTGGCGACCTGCTGTGCTTCTTGAGGATGTGCTTGAGGCCGAGGTGCTGGATATCCTCTCGGCTGTGGGGGACGAGTTGTGAGGGGGGACTGGGAACTTCTCCAGCCAGTGATACTTTGTATTCTTCATGGAACCTCACATCGTGGAAGCAAGGGATGGCTACTATAGGGTATGTGCGACACAAAAAAAAAAAAAAAAGGAAAAAAGGTACTAAGACAGCTTCACTGTCAACAAATTGGCGAGACCCTGCCTGCATTGACTGCACAGATGAATGCGTCGTCGACCTCGATGACCCATCCCGCCCACCTTAGCATTATGGTATCTCGTAAGGTTCGCTCGCCTTGTTAATCTTGCCCCCCCCCCCCTCCCCAGCAGCCTCCGTTTCTACGCGGCAATTCGGAGGGGTCTGCCCCACTGGACCGGGTCCTCCACGCTCAATTTTGTCCTCCTTCACTTCCCCAAGATACAAAGTAGTATTATACCAAAGTATGCCCCGTCCTTGCCAGTTGATTCTTGTCGTGGAATATTAGCATACTACTATGTACATGATAATACAGAGTATAATCACTGCAAAAGTCTAGGGATCCGCGACATTGGAGTTTACCCGTTGGGATGGAACGGAAACATGCCCAGGCCCCTTGTTCGCTAAACTTTTCATGCTATGGTAAACCTTTTTCCCGACCCAACCTGGACTTCGCTCTCCTCTCATTGCTTTGTCAACCAGGATCAACCCTTCTGCTGAATCCTACATACTCCGTACTATGATGAGAAATCTAGTTTACCCGTTGGGCTAATGCGTGCTCAAGGAGAGAAGAGTGTTGAAGCGCAACAGTGGTGCCTCTTGTCAAAGTTGTCATATGAGTGCGTGTGTCTGCATAGGGATGCCATTCACTGGAGATGGCCCCCTAGCCGAAGGAGACAAGCCGGCTTTAATCCTACAAGATAGCATTGTATTATCATATAGACGTACTATAGGAAGCTCACAAATGTTCGAGAACGGTTGAAAGGAAGAGAGAAGGGAAAAAAAGAGAAAGAAAAAAGGTTAACACCAGTCAGAGAGCGTCACCTTTTTCGTTCTTTCTTTCTCTCACGACCCCTTCGCAAATCGACATGTGCCCATCATCTCGAACACTAGGATTGCTCTCTCTCTCTCTCTCTTTCCTTGCGTCTTTCCCCAACAAACACTATCCAGCCTTGTCGACGAGTACCGAAACACCCATGCCCTTGCTGAATGAACGGATAACCTTCTCCCCGTTCACTGGGGAACCCCAGGACCCCCTCTTTCGAGGAGTAGCTCTCGACGTTCCGAAAAATCAACAGCAATCACACCGTGACGAGAACCTTCATCCCTGTTGCCTCAATCTCCACCACTCTCGAAAGGGCCGATGTTTGAGGATCTCTCTTCCTTCTTCTTCCCCTTTCTCTCTTCCCCAATCTCTTTCGGAGATGGTTACTAGGCCATATATTGACAGCTTTGTGGAGACTCGAAGGGCGATGGGTTACATATTACAGTACCTACCCTGGTCCAAGGTCACCCCCGGGGGGGGGGGCAAGGCAAGGGGAAGACAAGGCTCTCTTGTCGTTGCAGGTGGGGCAAGAGAGAGGAGAGAATGAGAGATGAAGCTGATGAAGAAGATGAAGTCAACGTTTCAGGCATGGCTTCATACCCGCCCCAAAGCCGTGTTAGGCCGCCTTCTTCATCTTTTTCTCTCCTGACAGTCAGGGAAGGGGAGCTCGCAAGACCAAGGCTAGCCCTACAAGGAAAGGAGTATTGTCGTAAACCTAATTTACTTTTCTTCTTGTTCGTCCTTCTCTCACTTGACTCTCTCTTTTGGCTTTCGCCTGTGCTCTCTCGAAATGAGCTCTACCATTCTGCCGGGAACGAGGAAAACCATGGCCACCACATGGCGACAAGATCGACTGGGCGGGCCTGGGCCAGGGGTGGTAGGGCCAGGCCCAGCCGTGGGCGTTGGCGTTCCTTAGGTCCTGCATATCATAATTTCTGGCTTGCTGTTCAACGTGGCTTGCAGGCTTACTACTACCTGCACGATACTACTCTTACCCACGCTTGTTCGATACAGGACGTGCTGGGCGTGTTGCGTTTGCAGCCCCGACTTGGCACACTCCCTTGAAAGGGAAAACCGGTGTGACGGCTGGCCACCATCGCATCGCAGGTCAGACGCAAGCAAGACGATGCAGGACGTAAAGAGTCAGTTAGTCAGACACACTTGTGTAGGTGGGAGATTGTGACAGGGTGTAAGTACTAGAGTACTTCCTCACTAGCAAAGGCTCACCTCATTTCTTTAGAGAAAAAAAAAAAGAAAACGTACATACAACGTGACCGCGACGGTCCGGCTCGCCGGGTAGCCCTGGCCTATCCCTCTCCATACGTGATATTTTATTAATTTACATACCATAATGCTCCGCAACCCAGACAGGCACAGCGCTCACGACACCCCCTTGTTCTGCGGGTTTTGATTACTACCATAGTACTACTCTGGTTCAGGATCCGGCATGGATGAGCCGCTTGCCCCATCACAAGGGAAACGTTCTTCCGATATTGACTGTGTGTCTCACAAACACAGGCGAGACATGCATCCATGCAACCAACACATCACATCCATCAGCCCTACTTGAGCATGTGGGGGGAGGGGGGGAGGAGGTTTGGTTCGGTTCGCATGTTCGTTCATTACTGTGTATATCATTTCGTTCGCTTAACTTATTACCTGTGTTGTTGGCTTGCTGCCGAGTCTCCCTCCGGATTGAGATGGTGAGAATGGATGTGATGAATGGTCTCGTTCTTGTCTGAGGTTCTGCAGCTCGTGTGGAGTAAACCATCAAAGAATCAAGGCACGTAGTATTCCTAACAGCACTCACACTTGCCCCCGTTCCCCCCCCCCCCTTGAGCATGGCGTCTGGCGCGGTCGACACCACCACATGAAGCTTAATGGTTCCGGCATCCGACATCGTATTATGCAGCAGGGGGCTTGTTGCTGCTGCTGCTGCTACTACTACCACCAACTATTACTTCCACTGCAGCAGAAGCCCGGTCGAGCCTCATCCCGCTTGGGTGGTGGTGGTGGTGGTAGTGGCCAGTTGTCCTGCCGCACCACGCTCGAGTGTGCTGCAACCATCACCATAGTCAATACTATCGAACTAACCTCTGCGTGCGTGTGCGTGTGTGTGTGAAATCTGACCGCAGCAGCTAGTGCCAGGCAATGATCGTCGAAACATTAGCTCTCGTGAATGTAACCCCGGGGGGTGGTAGTCAAGGGTGGTCTCGAACTCTTTCTTTCCTTTTCTTTGGATGGCGGAGTTCTCGCTTCGACGGAATCGCTCGTGACGGTTTCAGATCGGGGAGTTTGTGGAGGAACCCATCCCTCTCTCTCTCCCATTCCAAGGCTGAAGGGATCCCGGAAACTTACTATTGTGATTTTGCAGGGTGCGTGTCTGATCACAGCCGGAATCGTGCGGACGTTGTCTTGCGCCGGTGCGCTGGGGAAGAAGAGGAGGGGAGGGGGGGCCACAGCAAAGAGAGGGTGAAGATCTACACACATAGTCTAGCAATGGTTCTGTCTGTCTAGGTTAGACGGTTAAACAGCATAGTAGATAGTGGTCGTCATGCTTGCGTCTCGGCGAACCCGACATTCATTGGTTCACCCTCCTCTCCCCCCTTCTTATGAACGTATGGTGGTTTTCCCCACGCGAAAGAAATACAGGGACCATGGGCACGACGCACGAAGGATTGTCAGCCCTGTGTTGTGGTGCGTATTGTTCTTGCCCTCGTGGGTCGTGCAAGGAAAAACGTGGCTCACGTGGCTCTCGGCAAAAAAAGAAGAATGAAAGAATGAAAGAAAAACGAGGCTGTCGCCCAAGCACCCCAACCTAACCAATGACACCTGGACTGGGGGGGGGGGGGCAGCTCACACCCACAGCTCGTGTTTGCAAATAGTCGAGGGCATCTCGGGTTGCTGCGGGACAGAAAGGGTGATCAGGGTGATCACGTAACTACCATGTAATTACGTACAGTAGGACCTGTTACACACCCCGTCGATTGATTGGATTCGATGTGCGCCCTCGCCCTCAGCGGTCTCGAGGTAAATCACACAATCTTGAAACTCTGACTGTACGTACGTACATACGTACATACATGAGTGTACTATGTATGTAGGCATGACGATATCGTCGGCGATATCGCAAATTGACATCCCGTCATGAATGAACAGGGCTCCAGCAAAAGGGACCACCACCTGGCACCCAAGACACCTTGGAATCGTTCACTTGGCCCATTCCCGGTCCCTGCATGGTTCTCGGAACACCTATCCAGGCTCAGCTAGATCACCCGGCACGGCTTGTGGGGTGGGGGGAGGAGTTAGTTGATCGAGGAAGGGGATCACTGGGGGACATGGACCTGCCCTGACGATCCAATTATTGCGGTGGTCAGAGAGAGAGAGAGAGAGAATCACCTGGAGCCCAAAGGGCTGCTCCACATCACACAGACACACACAGATGGTGTGGATCCCTTTTTCTTTTTTTTCTGGGTCGAGAAGGGAGAGGGAAGGAATTGCAGAACTTCGAAACCCCCCCCCCCACCCACACCCATACCAAACGATGCGACGACAGGAGATGGAGACTTTACTTTTGATGGTTCGAGCGAAAGAAAAAGGAGAGATGTGGGTTGAGTGGATGGATGGCATTGCGGCTCTGGAGAATGGGTGACAAGGTCTTCTTTCGAGCAAGACTGCAACCCATGAGTTTCGACCTTGTCAGTGTCTCAGATCTCTTTCCACCTCCAGCGGGGCGATACTTGAGATGGCAGGTCGAGCGTAGGTTTACTTTTTCTACTGCACATACATGTGTATAGCTTCATAGCATAGTTTGATAATGATCATGACCAAGAAGCTGTCTTCGAGCTTCAAATACCATGGTACTTGATGATTTCGTCACAGACACCATTCCACGCACACACGCACTCTCTCTCTCTTACTGCCCCGAGCGCAATTATAGTCTACTATTGAATTAAATGAATTATGCGGGCTTGGAGCTTGACCGGCACAGGCCTCGTCAGCCACTCCCGCAAACCCTGCCCTCCACTTGGAGCATCCCAGATATCAACAAAACCGTTCACTTCCCGCTGTGGACTGAGCCTTTATGTATAATTTGCCAAGAAAAGACTACTTAAGTATATACGATATGATAGTAGTGAATTATGTCTATTGTTCCCGTTCCCCAACAAAGAGAGAGAGAGACAGAAAAGGGCACACACAATGTCTCAGCCCGGAAGCGTAGAGCCGAAAGGGCCCCACTGCCAAAGAGCGAAATTCGGTACCGCTGTCAGAGATTCAGGTTACACACTCTCGAGATAGATCCTGTACCACGGTAGTAGCAGCCCTTTTTTGGCGTCGGCACCCAAAAGAAAGTTGCACGTATGCATGTACTGGATGTATTGTTTGTACTACACAAGTGTGTGTGTGTGTGTGTGTGTGTGTGTCTGCTGCTGCACCCTGCCCACCACACCACACCACCCGAGCATTGACGACTATTTGAAAAGTGACGCGGCTCGTTTCTGCAATAGACAGCCAGATATGCGTCAGCCGCTCACACCCACCATTGATTTGTGCATGGCGTGGGAACCATGACCAACTACAGAAATTCCAAAAAAGTACACTATTTGCGCAAGTATCCTGCAGCGCGGAAACAGAAAAGAGAAATTGATTATCCTTAGTTGGTCAGAGATTGACCCCGTGTGTGCGTGTGTGTCGGCCCTTGTCGGGGGAGATAGCTGCCGTGCATGTCGTGGCGGGGTGTTGCGCAGCAGAGAGGAGAGACAAAGGAGAGGAATAGTTCGACCACCATCACCATGTCGATCGATCTTCTTTTGCGTGTCGTAGTCGGGGCCAGTCGTGTTGGGAGGGGGTGGACTTTCCATTGGCGCCACACACTCTCACACTCACACATTGCACGTAAATCCTTTCTATGCATTGTCATTTCAGCGCAACAGCCGCAGACAAAAAGGAAAGAAGAAGGGGGAAAATAAAAGTCTAGTTTGGGTGCGGTGCCGGCCGTGCCAGGACGCGGGCGCGCCCCCCCCTTCCCCCGACAGCCAGCCAGGAAGCGGCCGCATCGTCCACTTTGTCGAGTTTCCCTTTCGGGATGCATCTGCGACGCACCTGTGGAGAACGTAGATCAAGAATGGCCGCTATCACGCAAAGCGATGATACTGTATGCTCTTGAACCCCCCAGCAGCCTTTGAGTGGATGTTCGAACGTCTTCTTCTCCCCCCCCCTCGTCCCCCCCGCTTCAAAGAAGAAGACAAATCCTGACCCCCACGCAGCCCACAGGCAGGCAGACCTGTAGACAAGAGGGGCCAACCGGCAGTCGTTTGAAACATTTCACACATGACATAACATTGTTCAAGACAAAGCAGACCTAAGAAGCGAGCGGAGGAAGCGGCCGAAGGAGCACCGGCTCGGTGGCGGGGGGGGGGGGGGGAAGTAGGATTGAGGCAAAAACGATAACCCGACTCAAGTAAGCAGTCCCGAGGCTATGGATCGACCGACCCCAACAAAACAATTCCCATTGCCAGGCGTCTTCTGGAAGGTGGGTTTGCTTAGCTTTTCTTTGGTCATGACTGTTGGTACCGTCATTTGGGTGAAGGAGGGGGGGGAGGGTAGTAGTCAAGTCAGCAAAAGTATCTAAAAGAACACGAAGAAGGACAAAAAGGTACGGAGGCAGCTCGCCAGTGAAAGCCTAGCAGCCGTGGGAGAGAAAGGAGAAGGAAAAGAAAAAAAAAGGTCCAGACATAAGGGCCACGCGGTATTATGCACGAGGTGTTTTTGGTCCAACTCCGAGAGAGGGGATTTATCCAACTCACGTGAGAAAAGGGACGTTGCACCTTGGTGGAAGAAAAAAAATGAAGTCATACTAATTCAAATTTCCAGATGGGGGCCGTGATTCGCCGATGTACGCGAAATGGATACTTGAAAGGGCAAAAAAAGAGGGCGGTGGGTAGCTTGGCTCTCTTCTCTTTCTCTCGCTCGCTACGTCTATGATTAGCATTAGCACTTTAATCTTATCCAATCAAAATACTTTGGTCTGTAGGGAACCATTCAAATGACCACACCGTCTTTCCTGGAGATCACGTCGGCGGACTTGCACAACAGCGTAAAGGGCATGTTTTCGGTCCCCGAGTGGGGCCGATGCCGTGTTGCGGACCACACTCGCACCGGCCAGATACTACATACAATACGTGGGTTGTGAATCTGGGATGGCCCATATGCTGTGGTGTGAAGGAAGGGGGGAAGAGGGGGGGGGGCCTGAGTGAGGTTTGAGTCAGTTGAAAAAAGACCCTCAGGAAGAGATCACAGCATATGAACTTGAAGTCCAGCCTTGTGAGATCTAATGTCTCGGACCAAGACATGATCGCCATTGGCGGGCCGAGGAAATCAACGCAAGAGAATGCGAGGTGGGTTGGACAGTACCATAGTACATAACAGCAGAAAGAGAAACCAACCACCACCACCATAACCAAGAACCTCTTCTCGTTAGCTGCAAGGTGCTAATGATACGCTGGGCCCTGTAGGCTGCACGAGCTAGGGAGGAGGGGGGTCGGGGTGACAACCTGCATGCACAAGGCCCAACCCGAAACCTCCCTTGTCGCTGAGTTGAGCCAGGCTGCTCTTTTCGTCATGTCGTGTTGCGACGTCGCGTGCTCGAACTTGGGATGTCGTACATGCATGCATGTATGCATGCGTGCATATTGCAACAAGAAAAAAAGTCTTCTCTTACTCTCGTGTCCGCGTCCGTCGGGTCAAGCACGTATTCAGGAGGCTTACACACACACACACACGCCCGCCCGGGGGATTTTGGAACCGAGATTGTGTAAGCGCCGACTTATGTGACGGAACCAACAAAACGGGCTCTTCGACATCACCATGGCTCCAGGACGTGTCGTGATTTGCTCGGGGAGGAAGAGACACGATAGCTAAAAGAGAGGAAAGAGGTTCCCAAGCAGCCTAGACGGGAGGGGACGGGGGAAGCTAGCTCGCTACCAGAGTGTGCGTCTGTGCTGTGCAATTCTCTTTTCAGTCCGCCACTTTTTTTTCTTCTTCTTTCTCCTGGTGTTGACCATTCAGCCAATGGAAACAGCACCAACGTTTGACCATCTAAAGGAAGGTCTAGACGAAGAAAGGTGCGCGGAGAGAGGGGGAGGGCTAGTGAGCACAGACATCCACAGTAAATCAATTTTCTTTGGGTTGACGGTCCGGGACGCTATGCACCTCCTCAGCCCTAGTCTTTTTTTGTTGGTAGTATTGCCACTAATGTAGTGATGTGATATGCTGAGACGGATGGAGAGAGAGAGGAGGGAGGGGGCAGGGTGGGAAACACTGTAATCATCGTCGGGAAGGCCCGCCAAGAAAAAGAAGGAAGACTGAAAAAAAGAGGATTTGACAGCTTTGTGTGTATGAAGTGGGTCTTACACAGGTGAGATGACAAGTACGACGGACCAAGAGAGAAAAAAAAAAGGGGGGGTGGAGGCGCGAGGCCGACCAGTGAGGACGCAGATGTGCTCTCTTTTCCTCGGACGATGTGAAAGCGTCGAACAAAAAGAAAGAAAAGAGTCCGGCGCGGGTTTTTCGGGTGGCTACAAGGCGGAAAGCGTGTTCCCCACGAGCTGTCTAGATTCTGACCAGGACCAACCTGGGTTGAGGCTCAAGTCGAGGTCCGATTCGCCCAAGGAGACCATGCGGTTGGGTCTTGCGCGTGGCAAGGCTATGAATGGATGTTGAACCTGGTCGAGTCCGCTGATACGCGAAATCCGGCATGTTGGTGATGCGCGAGTCACAGGAGGGAACAGGATGCTTGGAGCATGCAGGTGATTTGACAGTGGCGCCACTGGGGAAGGGGGTGAGAATAGAGAGAGAGAGAGAGGGAAAAAAAAAAAAAAAAAAAAAAAAAAAAAAAAAAAAAAAAAAAAAAAAAAAAAGGGTCAATCCCAGCGGAGTTTGCGGTATTCATTGGTGACTGGCCACATGTGCATTGTAAATTGTACTTAGCATAAGTATGAAGGGCTGAAAGATGGGTCCTCAACATGCCTCCTAGTTACTATAATGTACTATGATAGAAGGCTGGCTTTTGCTTTTTGTTGGATTTGCAACTCTAGTATAACTTGTGGTGTGGTGAGTGGTGGTATGCCTCTTCCACGTGGCGACTCGGAGGTGATATTCGCATGGTCTAGGGCATGGGCCATGACCAAGATGATAAATTTGGACCCCGACAATCACCCCTTCTTGACATGCGATCCTTGGTCCGGCCGAGGGCAAAGCAGAGTAGAGTTCATAGTATGAATCGCAGAGACTGGAGGCCCTTGGGAGGCCCTCGCTGTCGTGTGCACGTACCATAATACCATGTTGGTGAAGTAATAGTGATTTTGAGGTTGAAAAGTGGAACTGGGACTGCATGGAGCCCAAAGGTTGGTTCTTGGGTCTCCTCCTCACCAGGGAGGCCTACTTGTACAAAGATGTGGAGCGAATACGCGCGTGTACTATGTACGTTCCGGCATTTATTCTGGTACGGAGTTGTACAACCATATAGTAAGTACTAAGATAGTATATGTATACCATAGTACATAATATGTTAGGATCTTCATTGATGAGCGGTAGGATCGTCTCGACCTTGGGAGTTTTCAGTCGCTGTGTGCGTAATGGCATTGTTGCTAATGATGGTCGATCTGACCTATCGAGGATGAAAAAATGAGGGTCTGAACAATACGATGTCTTTCTCGATAGCGTGATAGCCTTTGTCACACAGCCTTCACCAGGATGGCACAGACATTCGATCCGCATGCTACCATACCAACCACACCTTTACGGTACAAGTCAGGTAGTAGTAGAGTGCAATGTATTACACAGTATTGTTGGTTTGTACAGCTGATGACGTTGAATGAGGAAGCCCTCAAAGGCACAACAAGCCAGGCAGACAAATAGACAGAGATAGTAAAATTCACCGTCACCGAGAGGGAGTTTATTTTCAGTGCTAATAACCGAGAGAGGTAACAGCAGTCGTTGCTGCTATCACAGTAGAACAGCCCCCAAATCGTTGAGATCAAAATCCTGCGGCAGCGCGGCAGTTCCCTCGAAGGATTTACGCATCTCCAAAGGGGAGAGGGGGGGAGGGGGGAGAAAAGGAAAAGGAAAAACACATCCAGCAGCCGCGGCCTCGGAAGGAGGCATATGTAATTCTCGGTGGTGACCAGACAGGTACGGTGCGCGATGAGCAACGACGCCGCCGGATTGCAGGGCGGGCGAGTGCTTCGAGACTGACAATGGACTGGGCAAGACTGACTGACACTGGAAAACCAAGGCACACACCATCTGCAGTCCTTCCTCTTCTAGTCGGGACTACGAGATGTGCATGTTGATCCTATCCCGTCCTGGTAGGATTCGCATTGACGTACCCCACAGAAGCTTTTCTCGTCACAGTACTACTACTTTAGAAATCCTCCAATGCCCCGTGTGGAGGGGTCGTGCAGTTTCGATCCTGATCAATCAGTGTTCAGTGCGATGGGGGCCCTGCGAATCATAGTACTTGTAAGCACTCTGCGCTTTAACCTCCTCCAGGGCCTGTCCCCCCACGGCGGGCCCGGATCAGGCTGCTGAATGAACCTAAACCAGCAACCATCACCTGCAATTTCCCAATTTTTTTCTTTCTTGTTTTCCGTGTTCACTTTTTGTTGGTGCAGCACTTGTCACTATCACACGCTGCCCCCAACGACGACTCTGAGCTTGTAAGTGGAGGGTCATGGCAAAAATGTAATTTCTATCCGTCACGTTGATGATAGTCTTCATTCGTTCGTCCCTTTTGAACCGTATCCACTGGCAGCCAAGCGGAACCAAAACTAAAAGTACGATCCAAGAGGCGATTCATTCATTTTAAGATCACACAAGAGAGGGATAGAGAGAAGAAGTGGTGCGGAGCCCAGGACCAGGCTGTTGGGGGGGGGGAGAGGCGTGGAGGCGTGGGTGGTTAGTGGGTGGTGGTGGTGGCCATGGTCAGGGCCTGCCTGAAGCCTGGTCCCTCGGCTCATATGCTAAACCTTGCCATTCTAGTCCAAGCTGGACAAGGCCCTGTGACAGGGGACCGGGGACGAGGGGCTTTCAGGCCCTAGGGCCCTAGGACAAGGTGGGGTGTGATGTACATACGAGGTGCTGGTGGCAGTCGCGACGGGGGGGCGAGACCTTCTTTCTCTCTTTCTCTCTCTCTAGCCCTTCAGCCGTCTCTCCTCTCCATGTCGTCCTCGTCGTCCTCGTCCTCGTCGTCGTCGTCCTCCTCCTCCTCCCCTTGGCGCGCTCCACCCAAGAGCTACTACTATGTACCACCACCACCACCATCACCATCGAGAACGCACCCACCTGCATTGGCACCCACACATATTCATACTATGTTACACAAAGGAACTTCTGAAAGGTCCCCACTGTGGGAAACGCAGGTACCTTTTCGGCCAACCTGTGGGCACACAGATAGGCCCCATGTCCGACCTCCACCCTCCACCACCACCCCTGGCTGCGCTTCCGTAGTGCCTTTTCAGTAGTACCATTACAGCAAGGAGCATGAGGAGAGGAGGTACTGTTACTGTAGCCTGCGAGCTGTGTGCTGTATGTTCCTTGGGGTTTGCCATCCTGGTCTGTAATCGGGCCTTGCCCGTGCCCGTTGCCCCCCCTCCTCCTCCTCCACCTGTGCCCCCAGGGCCATGACGGACAGGGACCATGGCCATAACCTTGACCATCATCTCACCTCACTCACTCACTTCATGGTAGGATGCATACATACATACATACATACATACACCTGCCCTACCCACCCCTTTCCTCCGCTCTTCTGCTTCCTACGACGAGGTCATATTATTTTTTTTTGTTTCTTTTTCCCAATCCGTATGTACTTACTCCTCATGGGCTCTTCTTCTGGTATACTCCTTGTTTGATATCTGCTTCAAAAACTTCAGAAAGCTTCTACTGTACCAAGTGTACACACACACACACACACACACACACACACACATACACAGCCCTCTCACACGATCATGCTCTCCTTATAGTCGCTAGCCGAAACCTTGCACTGTCAATTGTTACGATTGCCGACTCCCTGTCTTGGTCGAGAGATAGGAACATAGATCCGCTGGGGCTCCATCGGTCTCTCTTGTCTCCGGCGTCGACGCGGCCAGGCCTCTCTGCTCCTGAAGGGCTCTAAAAGGCTGCGACGGTCCACTATGGTGAAGAGGCCGCACTCTGTTCTCTAGGACGTGAACAGACGATCAATCTTACTCCACCAGTCAGGTCAGCGCCCAGGTGGTTCTACGACGACGACGACGACGACAAAAAAAGAAGAAAACGACGACAACAACAACGACCACTACGACCACTTCGACAACGACAGCCTATTCAGGTAACCTTTTTCATAACTATAGTCATCATCCTATCATTCTAGCTTTACGGCTCCGGTTTGGGCCTCTTCTTGTTTGGGCATCAGACCAACACAGCCTCTGCCGCACCAGCGCATTGGCCGCCTGTTGGGGGGCAGAGAGAGAGACTCTGGATGGGACGACTTTCTCATATATATATGATCCTTGAACGACAATCGCAACAAAAACGACAAAACCACCACACTTGAGACAGCAGACACACCACCGACTTGTCACTTACCTCTCATATCGGTCGTGAACCTGATACGGGTCACAATGTCGGCCTGCCCAGCTCCGTTTCTCGATGCCTCGCAGTATAGCAATGGCGGATGTAGGCACTCACCAAGATGAAACCTGGGGGAGGCTTGTTGTTTTGAGATGTCATATAGAAAGCTGACCAAAAACTAACTACACAGACACTGATGGCCGCTTATGCCAGGCTCTCGGCGACATCACATGTTGTCTGCCATGTCCCATGACCGACTGGACATACTCGGGTGCCTTCATCAACGTGGGAATCGCGGCACAATGGATCTCGGTATGCAGCATGGTCTGCTGTGTGTTTCTCCTGCTGTCCTGGGCCGCCCTCCCCATCGACAAGACACACAGGCACTACCTCAGCATCTGCCTGGTCCTCGCCGTGTGCTTCATGAATATGGGCTTCGTCATCCCCCTGGCAGGACAGCCGGACCAGTGTTTTGACAAGATCACGCCCAACGACATGCAGACAAGCTCTGTGTGCGCTGCATCCGGGACCTTCCTCATCATCGGAGGCTGGGCCGGCGTGCTGTGGGTGTTCTTGCGGTCGCTGTCCCTCCACCTCCAGATCTGCTGGCAGGTCGTCGTGGGCAGGAATTTCATGTGGTTCTCGCAGGCCACCGGCTGGGGCATCCCGGCCGTGGGCATCGTGCTGGCCCTGACGCTGAGCGGCGTCTCGTTCCGCTTCGGCACCACCTGTCACGTCAACCACTACAACAGCCTGGCGGACCTGTGGATCCCGCTCCTAGTCTTTGCCGCCCTCACCATCATCATCCAGTTCGCGACCTTTGGCTACTGCATCAAGGTGTACCTCGCCTCCCTGGCCGACAACAACGCCACCACCGAGAACTCGGGCCTGCCGTCCTACACCAACAGCATCCGCACCATGACCCCCCGCCAGGCCTATCGCCGCGTGCGCCGTGTGATCCAGCTCCAGTGGCGCGGCATCGCCATCGTGCTGATCATCATCGCCGATGTCATCTTCTTCGCCATCGTCTTCGTCTTCCAGGACAACACTGAGGAGACGATCAAGACGGACCCGACTGTGGCAGACCCCTGGATCACCTGCCTCGTGGAGACGGCAGGAGACAAGAACGCCTGTCTGAAGGAGGCTGGTAGCTTCGTCGTCAACATAGCGACCATCGGGGCCGTCCTGATCCTTCTGTCGGTACGTCTCAAAAACACCTTTTTTTTGTTGTTTTTTTTGTTCCACAGCCCCTTCCTTTACACCCTAGTATATAAGCGTAAACTCTGCAGCAGGAAAAGTGTACTGACTGGAAGAACAACCATTAAAAAAAAATTATAGATGAACGGGTTCTGGCTCGTCCTCCTCTTGGGACGCTGGTCCATGGTGACAGGATGGGTTGAGCTCATCACTCGGCGGCCGATAGGCGGCAAGCGTGAGTTTGTATCGGTCGACGCACTCGGCGGACCATACGACCTCAAGATGAACACAGATCCACGTTCGTACGAGATGCTCTCACGGGACAAAGACGGCATGTTGACACCGGTGTTGACAGTGCGCGAGGGACCCATCTACCCACCCCTCCGGAGCTACCTCGCCTCAACGGATGCGGCCTCCCCCGGCGGCGCCGGCCCCGATGACCTAACCCCCACGGCAGCATCTGCAGGTGCTGGTGGCGGCCGTCGAACTCCCGACTATTTTGGCCAGACCGCGAGGTACCAGGCGCCCACGAGGTCTTTCTCCAGCCCGAGGCCACCGACGAGAGAGGGCCAGGCGTCGCAGGCCAGCTGGGACCAGGGCCACACGGCCCACCCGAACCCTGCACGGCCGTATTCGCCCCCGACGAGCTATCACTACAGCCAGAACAGCTACAGCCAGGCGGATACCATGAACCCTCTTCAGATGAACAGGATATGATGAGGCCGAGAGCGGACGAACCTATGGGACGACGAAAAGAAGACGAAGAAAGGGAAGGGGAAGAAGGTGAAAAAAAAAAAAAGACGAAAAGCTGAGAGATTTTTGACGAGACCAATACGCGAGCCGCAACAAGATGCGCGCCGTATATGAAAGGTCGTCCACATCTACAAGCTCTCATCTTCACCAACGGGTGCTGCGCAGATGTGCATCGGAGGAAAATCGAATGGCCTGGTCCATCCATCCATCCATCCACCCACGCACACATTGATTCAGAATTCCTTTGGTTATCTAGCGCGGCGTTATCTGTATTGGCGCATCTGGTCCTTTTAATGGTATCATCCCTGCCGAGAGCGGTCAAAGACAATCCGTCCTGTCGTTTCTGAAAGAACTTGGGGGAGACGAGATTGGCACCTGAGGATCCGAAATCACGCAAGCCTTCGAAAACCCTGTGCAGCCTGGACCGGCCCCCCCTTACCCCACAGCATGTGTACACACATGCGAGGCTGCGACCGGAAATTGGCCAGCCAGGAAGAAGTAGGGTGCGGCGCCGGTTGGCGGAAAGGGCGGGAAAAGATCAGCGTGCTTATGTGCATCTGCAGTGAGACGAGCGGACGCAGACCTGGCCGAGATGATGATGCATGGAACCAAAAGACTTCTACCTCCTGACACGAGAGAGAGGGGGAAGGTGGGGGAGGGACCCGTCGCAAATGTGACGAGGGAGAAAAGAATCAAAAGAAGACAGGGGAGAAGGCGGAAGGATGGGAAGAAGAAGGGAAAAAAGAGAGAGAAAGTTGAGGTTCCGAAGGTTCCGGATGGTGATGAGAAATCTCGGCCGGTCGGGCTCGCGAGGTCACCCGGATGGCGGCACCTCGAAAAAATGGGCACGAGGCACTCCCATCTCTTCTCACGCCAAGAAGTGATTGATGATGCGTGCCAGGAAGAATTCAATTTATTATTATCTTTTTTATTATTCGTCCTTTTTTTTTCTTCTTTTTCTTTTTCTTCTTGGGAAAAGATTCCTGTTCTACTTCTGAGATGCGAGCGTAAGTGTGACCAAGGATGGCCATGATTAATTGGCGTCTGTATATACATATATATATATATATATATATATTCCAATCCAAAACCAAACCTGGCTGAGTACTCAAGGAGATGTCTTCTTTTCATGTGTGAAAATATCATCATTGAGTGAGAGCGAGAGCGAGATCGTACCTATCAACCAGAATGAATTGTTAAAAGGAAAAAAGAAGAGAAGACCCATCTCAAGCGTCTGTTGTGCGTGATTTAATCGTAAGATGGGGGGGGTTCATGACGAGCTCACGTATGCCATCGGCATCTTCTGTCGCATCACCCAAGCAATCCACTAAAGTGATGGCCCTGAACAGTGCTGTGCTGCGCTGCTAACATAGTACTGCGCTCGGAGGGACCACCGGACCCCCTGGCCCCCTGCTCAGTTACTCGCCCGGGGTTCAGCACCCCTCTAGCGCCCTCCCCCCCCACCACCCCAACCAAGTACAGCTCGACTCTATAGACAACTGAACCAATGCTCCAGTGGAAGTCCAAGCTCCGCGTCTTCCAGCCTCAGGTCCGTCTCATCATTGAACTGGGCTCCTCGGACTCTTTTTCGTCCCTCTCATGCGACTCGTTTGCAATCCCGGAGCTTCCGTCAGCAACCTTTTTTTTCCTCCCTTTCCTTTCTTTTGGATTATTAAGGGGGTATTTTTTTTTCTTTCTTTCCCTATCTTCGTCATTCTTGCACAGCTGGTTCTGCTGGTCACACAAGCTCATATAAAACATTCGTGCTTTTCGTCAGTTTTGGCCCTGCGATCGCGGAATCGCCCAATCCCCCCCCCCACCCCCCCACCTCTGACCCAAACCTGGCCGCCCTCCCACTTGCTTTGAGATTGTCCCAAACCAAGAGAACATCCTCCTCCTCCTACTTCTTCTTTCCCAGCCAGACGTGAGACTGGGAGAGCGGTACTGGGCTCATCAGTGTGGTGCTTTTGGACACCCTTTTACGGCGTCGTCGAGGGGCGGAATATGGCAGTCAAAGGCACACAACGAGCCAGCCCATGAACAGAGCGTTGTAGCTGATCCACAGCCACTATACTACGTCACCTACGCAAACGATCCTCAAAATCTCGAAAGCCCCCCCTTCCCGCCGAAAAAAAAGAAACCGAGCTCCCGATGAAGACGAGAAGGAGCTGCGGCCTTGACCACCACCATCACCCCCCTCCTTTGTTCCCGTCGTCCTCCTCGTCGTCCTCGCGAGCCATGTACCTCTACCTAGCTGTCCTCTTCGCGTGCGGCCTCGCCACCTACCTCTGGCGGTCCGAATCGTCCCTGAGCGAGCCCTGGGTCCCAGACGCCGGCGCCCGCCTCTTTGCGCAGCGGCCTCTCCCTCCGCCGCCGGCCGAGTCCTCGATCGATACATACACCCTCCCTCTGCGGACGCGTGGTCGTGACATTGTTGACGCGACGGGCCGGCGGTTCAAGCTGGCCAGCGTCAACTGGTACGGGGCGTCAGACGAGCTCTTCATCCCCGGCGGGCTGGACGTGCAGCACCGGCGGACCATCGCGCAGACGATCCGCCGGCTGGGGTTCAACAGCGTGCGGCTCCCGTATGCGGACGAGCTGGTGATCCGCAACCCGCACATCCTGCCGCACCTGCTGGCGGCCAACCCAGACCTGGCGGGCCTCCGCGCCCTGGATGTGCTGGAGGCGTGCGTGCAGGCGCTGACGGACGAGGGCCTTGCGGTCATCATCAACAACCACATCACGCACGCGACCTGGTGCTGCGGGGCGGACCCGTGCGACGCCGGCTGGGCCAACGACCACCTGGGCCCGCTGTGCCGCATCACCCAGACCGAGGAGGACTGGGTCCACCACTGGGAGGCCGTCATGGCCCGCCTCGTGGACAACCCGCGGGTCATCGGCGCCGACCTCCGCAACGAGGTCCGCGGGGTCTGGGGCACCATGACCTGGGACCGCTGGGCGCGCGCCGCCGAGGCCGCGGGCAACCGCCTGCTCAACATGAACCAGGACTGGCTCATCATCGTCGGCGGCACAGAGAGCGGCAACGACCTGCGCGGGGCGCGCGACCGGCCGGTGGTGCTGGACGTGGCCGACCGCCTCGTGTACTCGGCACACGTCTACGCCTGGTCGGGCTGGGGCTCGCGCGAGGGCCGGTTCGCCAAGCGGCCCTACCCGAGCTTCGTGCGGGCCATGCGCGAGAACTGGGCGTACCTGGTCGAGGAGGACGTGGCGCCCGTGTGGATCGGCGAGTTCGGCGCGCCCCGGGACCCGGGCGCGGGCGACGCCAACTACTGGGGCAACCTGGTGCGGTTTCTCAAGGCGACCGATGCCGACTTTGGCTACTGGGCCATCAACCCGCGCAAGCCCAAGGACAACGCGAGGGAGGGCTACGCGCTGGTGGAGGACGACTGGGTCACCGCCGTGCTGGACTACAGGATGAGGGACATGAGCGAGCTGATGCAGGCCTAGTGTGCCTGGGAGCCGCTGGGGTATGACGGGCTTGTCGAGAGAGCCATGTGGTGAAAGGTTTACACATAAATCGATGGAGGATGGATGGATGGATGAGGGTTTGGGTATTCATTCCAACCCTCCAACTTTTTCTTTCTTCTTTGCTTCAGGTTTCTCTTTTGAGATATGAGAGACAAAGGTGGGTGAGTGGTCAACATATTGTCGATACGATGTCATGCTGGGGCTGGTGGTGTTCTTTTTTTTTTTTTTTTTTTTCCATTTTCTTTGCATTGGCGTTTGGGCGATCCTCTTTTGTGTATTTTTTCTCCCCCCTTCCCTCTCCTTCTCTTTCTATCTGTCCTTTGGAGAAGGGAGAAGAAATGTCTGTCATGAATGTATGGGAAGAAAGAGAGAGAGAGAGAGAGAGAGAGAGAGAGAGAGAGAGAGAGAGGGAGGGAAAGAGATCCCTACAAGGGGATGAGGATGCATCTTTGTATAGAGGAAAAGTGTGGAAATACCCCATCAAACATCAGCTAGTCACTTTCAAATTCAGAATCATGCAGAGTCTCTCTCTCTCTCTCTGTGTGTGTGTGTGTATCCAAGAAACAAATGAGATGAGAAGAGGGTGAGGAGGTCGAGCGAGGAGGAGAGATTTCAAAAGCAAGAAACAGCATCACCTGCTACTGCTGTAGATCAAGAATGTGTGCTGTTGCATGTGGTGGCATGTATTATTCCATTGTACAGCTTTTTCTTTTCTTCTTCCTTTTTCTGATTGGTCGTATATATCGAGTGAGTTGGCATTGTTCCCCGCCCTCTTCTTTGTCTTTTGTGATAGATCAGAACCCTTTTTTTTTTTTTTTTAATGAGAAATACAAAAAAAAAAAAAAAAAAAAAAAAAAAAAAAAAAAGAAAGAAAAGTAGGCCAGGGGAAAGCTTTGTCTGGGCAGGAACAAATTGATTTGGGGAATTCGAGGCCCTTCCTGCCCTGACTGTGACGTGGTCCTCGTGCTGCTTGGCCGCCATAAAAGAAGGGAAGGAGTGGAGAAGAGTGGGTGGACGGGCAATCGAGTGCGGGGCAAGTTGGCCTGGCCCGGCCAAAGCTTGCGCCTAGTACCATAGCACTTGGGCCGGTAGTTAGTTTAGTAGTCAGTAGTCAAGTCCATAGCAGTTCGCAGGTGCCTCTTTAGTACTGTACCTTGCCACAGGGGGCTGTAGTGACCTGACCCGGCCTACAACTCACACCCTCAAGTCACCTTACTCAACTTGTGAACCTTCACATGTGGTTTCCCCCCACCTTCTCTCACTCTCACTCTCACTCTCCCACTCTCCATCTCTTTCTCTTTCCCACAAGCAACTTCTCATCAAAATCCTCAAAGCAAAGAAAAGAGACCCAACATTCGCAACATACATCGTCGAGATTTCCTCTTTCTGGTCGCCTTATTCCCGAACCTATCTCCCCGGTCCCCTCTCATCGTCACAACATCCGCGCGCACAGCTCTCTCTCAGATAACACTTCCCAACGACGCCACCCCGTCAGCAACACCACCCCATCTATCCTTTCGAAGCTACCGTTGTGATTTAAAACAAAAAGAAGAGAGAGAGAGAGAGAGAGAGGTGTGTGGCGCTTTTACTATGCCGCCTCTCTTCCTCCAGGGCCAAAGATGACCCAGCCTTTCCTTTTCCCCAACCCCCCTCCTCCCCCTCCCCCTACCCTGCCTGGTTTCCATGTGAACTTCTCCTCTATGCCGAGGGCACGGCGCGACAACAAGAAGGAAGAAGACATGAAGATACCAGAAGACACCACAAAGATACCAGACACCTCGGAGCGAGGGTTCCTGTGCCCGTACACGGTGCGCTTCGCCGGGGCACAACGGGATCGGTTCCCTGGGTGGAGGCATGATATCCGACAGAGCATGCTCGCAGGTCATGACCTGGAGCCCTACCCTGAGCACTTTACAGGCCAGTGGTAAGTCTTGTCATTTTTTATTATTTTATTTAATTCTTGGAAAAGGGATGATGGTTTGCTTAATAATGATAAAAAGAAGGAATGAAAGAGAGAGAAAGAAGGGGAAAGGAGAAGGATAAAGAAGGAAAAGAGGACCATTTTTCATCATGTTCATGTCTGGGTGACACGGCACTGATATCCACATCAGGGACAACTACCCTCAGGTCTCCAGGCTTCGGAAGAACCTCACGGCCATGTCCCAGTACTACAACCTCTATTTTGTCGCATATAGAGGCTGGATACATGTCTACAGGCCCAACCGCAATGCCAAAAAGGTCCTGGGGCCGCCCCTCGCCATCCTGGACCCCTCCATGTCCCAGACGCCTATGGCCGAGACAACGCGAAACCACATCAACCCCCGCGTCACCAACGCCATCAACGATATGCTCGTCGGCGATCTCGGTGACAAGGAGATCCTGCTGATCAGCAGGGACAACGGCGAGGTCGTGGCCTGGTACACGGCCACCATCGCCCAGGACGTCGAGGTCAGCCTGCACCCGGGACGAGGCAACGACGACGACTACGACCACAACTACGACACCCCGCCCGGCCGCGCAGAGAGGCTGCCGTCGCCCAAGCACTTCTTCCACGACAACGTCGGCATGTCCGCTTGGGGCCTGGCCATCCACAAGAAATCCCGCCTGATTGCCGTCTCTGCCAACACCCATGAGGTCACCGTCTTCGCGTTTGCGCTGGACGGCCAAGATGCCAACCTGCAGTTCGAGAACAGGCCCTCCAGCCTGTCGGAGATGTTCAAGGGCATCGAAGGCGTGCGGCCCCGCCCCGTCCAGCCCAGTGTGCTGCAGCAGATCTATGTGAGATGGCAAGACCAGGGCTGTCACTCGGAAAACCACGACCGGAGCATTCCGGCCCACCGTCGGTGCCTGAAAGCTAGCAAGCACGCCATCAAGCACATCAACGAGATCAGCCGGCTCGAGAAGCGGTACTGGGACCGGCGCCGTCCCTGGAGGATCATCATCCCCATGGGCGCAGAGTCGTCCAACCTCCCAAGCCTGTCCTTCTGCGAGGACCCAAGGGGGTATGCAGACCGTATCGCAGTCATCGACATCACCGGGACCCTCTTTGTTGCCGACATCTGGTCAGTCGGCACCAGGCCTTTCAAGGTCCCCATGCACAACGTCCAGGTGCCAGACACAACCCCTCATGGCCATCGTATGTACCAGGAGATCCAGGGCTGGAGCGTGCTTGCTATAACTGATTCGCAGCTGCTCCCGACCAGGTCCGTCCGCTCAGCCATCGGGCTCGCGCCGCGCAGGGCTGTCTACCGTGGGAAGACGAGCCGCGGTGCCTGGCTGGATACGTCCAAGTCCATGGCTGACGTTCGACACGACTCGGCTCACGAAGCACACGCCGTCCGCCTGGCCCGGTACGAGGAGAACGACTATAGCTCTGCCCGCGACGGCCTGTACGACCACCACGACCTGTTGTTGGAGTCACGCCCTCTCAACGTGTCGGACAAGGTCGCACGCCCGGACTTTAGAGACAAAGAAGGCGAGCTCCTGGCCATGACCATGGTCCCTGTTGATGGCGAGCACCACCCTTCCTTCGACGGCGACTACCAGAGACTGGCCGAGTTTGTTGGTCCCGAGTCCTCTCAACTGCGCAGGGCCCGCCTCCCCCGCGCGCTGACCCTGGCCGAGTTCCGCGACAGCAGAGGCCACGAGCCCGAGACGGCGCATTTCCTGCGGGGCGTGAGCTTCCTGCGCGCCAACAGGGAGGACATCGAGATGCTGAGCCTGGCCGACACCAGGCAGACCTGCGGCGTCGTCTGCCACAACGTGCTCGGCGACGTAAATCTGGGACACGGGCGTGGCCCGTGGGACATGCCGTACAGTAAGCGCTGCAGCATGCTCCTGACCATCCCGGAGCTCCACATGGTCATCCTGGGCTCCATGAACGGGCGCGTTGCGCTGCTCACCCTCACGAAACCAATGCCGAGCAAACCACCGCTGGACACCCCGCCCCATAAAATCCCCGAGCGCGCCTTCCGCGTGGACGCCGTGTTGCCCTTCGAAAGCGAGGACACGCGTAAGCAGCGGCCTTATGTGTGTCTCCTGGGCATAGCCGTGTCGCCGGTCCCCGAGGGTCGTGCCACCGGGCTGAAGCTCAGGGCAGGACAGCAGCGTGCGCACGGTGGGCGGCGGCGGCAGCGGCGTTGTGCTTGTGGGAGGACGGCGGCGGTGGCGGAGAGCGATGCGGAGGGCGAGGAGGTGGATGCCGACCCGCCGAGGCGGTGGCGCCTGATTCTGCACTATATGAATCATGACATACTGCAATATGAAATCACTAGACGGCCGGATGGGGCCGAGTCAGCGACGGAGTGGGAGGAGAGGGCCTGGCGGAAGGAGTGGGACGTCAGCCGCCGCGCGTGCGCACTGGTCCGCCGCAACGAGGAGGACGAGGAAAAGATCCACCGGGCCCCGCAGATTCATCATCCCGAGTTTGACTTCGAGTCTGCTGCAGTCGGGACGTCACAGGCGAACTTTGCTGGAGGGGGCAACGGCGATTGTGCTCTCGGGGTTCACGGTGGGCTCCCCAGCCAGGGTCTTGAGGGGGTTGAGGGGACTGCTACCGATGAGGACGGTTCATTCATCTTCGAAAGCCAGTCTGAAGGCTCTTCTGAGGATTCGCTGAGTGAAGTTGAAAACGGCAACGGTGGGCAGGGTGGTGTATCTCCTTTTGGGCCTGTCGCAGGTCAGGCGGCCGAGATTGCGGCCGAACAGGCCGTCGAGATGGACAATGATCTTCATTATACTGTGCAGCAAGCCGTCCAACTTACCGGTTCCTCTGATTTTGCAGAAGGGGCTGAAGATGCTATGGAGAACGTGAATGATTAGGGGTGGCGGCGGATGAGGAGCTCGAGCCCGAGAGAGGGAAGGAGAGAACAGAGACACGGGACATTCTATGCAATTTAAATGAAACAGCCGAAAATTTCATGGGGGAGGGCATTATGAATTCTCCACAAGAAGGCAACTTATTATGGTCATTCTTTTTTCGTGGTGTTATTCTTCTTCTTCTTTCTTTGGCTGTGTTTGAAGCTTGCTCTCCTCTTTCTTGAGTCGTGGCCCATATGTCGTTCTCAGTCGTATGTTTTCGATCTTCATGGGCATCCGGGGGTGAAATCTCAGACGTTGGAAACCGTCACGAATAAAGATGACTATCCTCAGCAGACGGCTCAAAAAACCGTTCATTACTTTTCAAGAGTCGAGAGCAAACTGCTTCTTTTTTTTCTTCCCCTTCTTCTTTTCTTTCTTCCCCTTCTTCTTTTCTTTCTTCCCCTTCTTCTTTTCTTTCCGGATTCCCTCTCCCTTTCTACCTTGAAACACCTCGGCTGCGCTCTCTCTCTCCCTATCCATCAACTAGGAACCCTCACCCACCAATATACTTGACTGCCACGGACCGATCCTCTATGATTCATGCAAGCTCCCTTTCGAGCACTAAGAAAAAAAATGAAAAATGATGTCATATGTTCAATGGGAAAAGAGCAGTTAATGAAGACAATTCGCGAGCAGAAATTTTTGCCGACCTGCTGAAAATGTAGTAGTGTCCCAGTATATGAGTCTGATTTTCCCCATGAAGGCCTACCAACTCGATATACAATGAGTATATCTGAAGTAATATACCATGAGATGGGTGAGACTGGTCACTCTTCTTGGAATGGTGTTTGGGAGGTAATAACACAATAAGGCGAACGATGCCACCACCACGCAGCTGAGAGACATTTCGTTGCCTTCACGGATACATATCATAGACAACCCCCCCCCCCCTCCCGGTGGAGATACTGTCAAGGTGATTGTATCAAACCAGCCAAGAGAGTAGTAGGTATTGAGTGACATGGCAGATTGGTCTGAAATATATATCAATAAGTGTGTCAGTATGAGCCAGCTATGCCTGAAGATAATAGTGAGGTATCCATCACATTAAAGGGCCTGGAGATTCTGAACCATATACATCTTCTGAACCATATACATCTCCAAACACGGGGAACCTAAGGCAACCAACGCTCAGCCACTTGCTGATCAGAGATCCCTTCTTCACTTGACAAGAACAGGTTCACAGAATTTCTTTCTCAGCTGAGTGAAACAGAAAGGCATGCCTAGAAGCAGAACCTCTTCTGGTACAGCTCTGCCTCTTACTGCTCAGCAGTGTCCAAATGATCCAGGGGGCCGAACTTTCAGTCACTCAGCAGCCTTCAGAGTCAGCCACTTACCTATACAACGTGCTGGCCTATGATACATAGCCGGTTATGACTCTCTGAAGTCATCCACAAACCCTGCATAAGATACTGCTTGTCGTCAAACTACATCTTGTAAGCCTGCTGGAGTATGCTACTCTCATCTCTCTTTCTCTCTGTGTGTGTGATTACTTACTTACTCGTTTCCCAGCGCAGTCCAGGCCCACTCAGCCTTGTCACTGTCTATACGTTATTCGATGGTGCTAAAGCTGTTGTGACAGCCTCGCTTAGTCGTTAGCTCCATCCTCCAACGTCAAGCTTGGGGCAAGGCTAGCTCGTAAAAGGAAGGACACCAAGGCTCGGCATAAGAGTCTGGGATGCGCAGCTCGGTAATTCGTACCGGATAGTGCATACGCCCTTACCAAGAAGAAAAGTCCCATGCAGATGGGTATCACCAATGTCACCACGCTTTCCGTATTCGCTGCTGAGTTCTTTTCCGGGGGTGGGGGGTGGTGGAAAGCTCGCATTGCAAGGCCTCTCAGTCGAGACACGTCGCAATGGTGGAAGCACGTTGCCAGATACGGCCACACCACCACAGACGTGCATATTCAATTTTGCCCTCGATAGAGACCCGACCACCGCACCCGGGGTGTTTGGTGCAACTCATGCCCGATGGCGGACAGATGGAGGGCTATAGGTCAATTGATGTGGCGTTACAAGACAGAGGAATCATGCCATTTTTATGACCCCATGTTCGAGTTCTGCAACAATCTCTCGAGATGGACAAGGTTGTATTGTGATGTCACGTCTGGCTTGTAGGCTGTTCTCGATGTCAATTCCGTCCAGTCGAGCCAAGCATGTGGGTCCTCGGTGTGAGTCCGAGAGTGGGAATATCATCTGTGTAAAAATACAGTGAGTGGCAAAGAGTCCAAAGTGATATCAAGGCGATTGCCACGTCATCGGGAAGTTGCATTCGCTTGAGTATAGCGGTAGAGTCCATCCGTGAGGTGGGAAAACAAAAACAGAGCTGGGCGGATCGTGCGGTCGAGACGCTGGTTCTCGTACTCTTTCGCCGGTCATTTGCAGCTATCTGGCCTTGTATGCGACGTTGAGCTGGCTCCAACTGGTAATCCGCACACTGTTATGAGATCCAGTCAGCGGGCTGCATGCATTCGAGAGGAGCCAGGATCTCCTCCCAGGCTAATCGACCCACGGATCGGCGAGTTCCTGGATTCTCCTCTCTGCATCTTGACACGATATACGCCGTGCTCCTGTAGAACTTGTTCGCCGTTTCCACGAAGTGGGAGTTGTCAGAGACCCGCCTGCAAAAGGAGTACTCGTAGTTAGCACAAAAGACCACTCAGTGCGACGACGCAGAGTCCATAGGCGCGTAAGATGGTGGAGAGGATTGTCAAGGGTCCGGCTGGAGCAGAGCAAGATAAAACTCTGCGGGCATCTCGAAATTTAAAGTAACTAGGACCCTGAGAGCCCTACCCGAATATGTTTCTTCCTACAATAAAGAGCAGCCATCAGCGAATCGCCAGTATGGAGGTTCTTGACCAAGATGGCATCCCCGGGCAGGCGTGCTGCTGCCCTACTCAAGTTGATGAATGACTGACTGACAGCCGGGCGCCGACGGGGTCGGTAAGTCATGCCTCCTCCTGAGAGCGTCTGCCGTAAAGCCGTAAGGTTGTCGACCATTTCCCCATCTCCCTCCCCCCTCCCCAAAATCTCACCAGATGATCAAGACCATCTTTGCCAATACCTCAAAGGCTTAGGGGAGGTGGAGATCTGCGCACCGCACCATTTCGTACCAAACTTTGAACAGATCCACCAGAGCCCGTAAGCATGAAACAAAGCTGTCCCCTAGCTCCCGCCCGACAGCCTAGGGAAATGTGCAGCTTAGCACGAGCCTCTGGATTCCAGCAACGGTTGTCCCTGTTCACCGCCACCGCGGAATGGCGCCAGAGCCTAGGCTGGCCCCGCTGCGGAACAAACCTTCTTTCGACTTCATGTCCTGTCCTCAACCCGGTGGAACACGGAGGGCCTTGGGAAGGCTTCACGGAGGCTCATGATGTCGACGATACCTCGCCGCCGGCTACGATATATGTACACAGTGCCGACCATCCTCACCGACGTCTCATTCTCATGTCTTGCCGTAGCCTCGCTTCTGGTGGGTCTGACGAATCGCCTTGGAGCGGGTGGCCGTAAGTGGTCGGCTGGGGTCGACTTGTGACCGATCGATCGTCATCGACCTCCGGATGGCAGCACGAGGTCAATAGAGATTCTTGACCGGTCCTTTTGAGAAGCCTTAACTCGCCTTAGTCTCGGAAAGGTGCACCCATAGAGAGCGCGAGGCGACCGCCCTGGCCACTAAGAGGCCGCATGAGTAGACGTGGTTAGCGTTGCACTCTTTCTAGAGACACGCCCTCTTGAGCCCGGTCGACGGCATGCTGTACATCTGAAGATCTGTGTAAATCATGTTGAGTCGAATCTGATACGCGACAGGATTGGTAGTTCTGAGGCGGGCTATCGACAGCCACTGGGAGGTGATAGGTCGCGTAGCAATGTTGCTCGCCACAATGCTGCGCAGGCTGCTCGTTCATTGGACTCTTGCACAGACCCCGGCTTGCCGGTGCCTCTCACCGGTAACCTCCATGTTTCTGTTTAGGCAGCTACATATGCAGCCAGAATTTCTTTGTTTTCGACGTGTGGCCACAAGCCATGGCATGCAATGGACCATTTGAGAGGCCTGCATAGACAGTCTTGTACACCGGCCGTCATATGGTGCCATAATTCCCGCCTCTTGATGTAGTATCGAGCCCATCGCCTTGGTTGCGGACAAATACCACCGTCAAGACTCGGTGAGAGATATCGACATTCAGTCTTTCGACCGCGTACGCGGGTCCTGATCACATGTCAGTTGCAGCCACTAACCAATACTTCTGCAATCCCAATGTAGACGCACCATGCCATGCATTTGAGCTCTGCACGCTCCAAGGAAACTCGGTCTACTCACAGACAAGAGGGCTTCATGTCGGGCGGT
Organism: Cryphonectria naterciae; assembly: GCA_014850475.1. Classification (NCBI taxonomy): domain Eukaryota; kingdom Fungi; phylum Ascomycota; class Sordariomycetes; order Diaporthales; family Cryphonectriaceae; genus Cryphonectria; species Cryphonectria naterciae. The sequence goes on from JACWST010000085.1 coordinate 102,352, forward strand.
GGAGCGACTGATACGTCTTCTCGCAAGACATGGCGTTGATACTCCCCAAGTCAAGCCCCGCTCGTCTCCCCTCCGTGAATGAGCAATCGGCTGTCGAGCCCGGTACATGGCGCAAGAGGAGGTAGAGCACATCTCTGTCGGTTGGGTGGGGATGTAAGCCTTGAAGAGGGGAGAAAAAGAGGCTGGGGGTGGGGGAGCCTGTGGGCGCATGTCTCCTGCCGGTCACCCAAAAAAGATCGAACTGCAGCATCACTGTGCTTTGTACGGAAACTCGCTAGGCTCTCCGGCCATTCATCGGGAAGGAGGGGGTCTCTCGAGGCAGCTGAAATATGCAGATGTGCGTTGTACCGTCCGGATTTGTCGACCAACCAACAGGACTGGCGCAGTGCGCTGGAGGTATCGAAAGGTACCGTGTGGTTTTCTCTGTACGTCCTGCTCGTTCATTTGTCCACGCCAACATCTCCTGCATCGTTCCAACGCATCGTTAGCATTGTCACTTCACCTCGATATGTGATTGGAACCAGAGGTGGTGGCACTTGGACATTAATCTGTTGTCTCCTCTCCTCTACCGAATGGGTCTTCTGTGGTGTCGAGGAGGTCTGGAGCCACCTACGTACTCCAAAGTTTCTGACCCGGGCTTTGCCGACGCGAGGTCGGAAACACAGACCATGTCCCCTTGCGTTGTCTGGAAGCCCGAGGTTTGAACTCAACGTGGCATTCTATCATGCAATCGTTCCTGTTGGCCTGATTAATAGGGCCGAACACGAAGACGATTGTGGGCTCGGTGGCGTCGGTATTCGTGGTCGAGGTGGACGGAAATTGGGGGGGGGGGGGGAACCGAGGGGTGCGTGGTCGGCTGCTGTCTTGTTTGTGATGTTTTTGGGGGGTTTGTCCCCCTCTCCTTCACCTACGGAGGCGAAGGATGAAAGGTTCGGCCATGAGGTTCCCTCTCAGGTGGGGTTGAAGGAAAACTTGGTAAGTACTAATTGCTGGGAAGGTGCTACTGTAATGTGTGCGCCCACAACCTGAGAAAGGAGAGAAGAGGTCTCTGCTCAGGTAGCACGGGCCACTGGAAAGTGATCGGCCAGCCCCTGAACTTCTCTGCATAGCGCTGTCTGTGGCAACTGTAGATTTTCCTGGCAATGCCTGACGCGGGAGACCTCAGGTGCTCTGTTTCGGAAAAGGGTGCATAGGTCCACCTTCCTACAGGCTTGTAGAATTCCAATCGAAACTCAATCATTCATACTTTTCACGGAACAGACACAACAAAGAATAGTAATTGACGGAGGCTCCTTGTTTCTCCCTCTAAAATCTCCCGCCGCCATCTCTCTCTGTCTCTCAGTTGGGGTACTTGCGAAGAGGGAAGAACTGGGAAGGCATGGGGTCAAAGTGGAAGACACGATCGCCGACGTCTCCAAAGGCGTCGTTCCACTCACGGCGCAGGGCAGGAATCTTGGCGCCGTAGGCAGAGCTGCTGAGACGGAGGCGGACCAGGTGTCGGTGCTGGGCCTGGCCATCCGTAAAGCCATCCCGACGGTGGAGAACAGTCTGGTTGGCAATGAAGTGAATGTCTCCTGGCTGGGTCGCGAAGGAGAACTCAGTGGCACGAGCGATGGCCTCGATAGCATCAAGGGCCTCAACCTGCTGGGTGGTCAGGGTAGGCAGGTGAGCCTTGCGGGGGTGGATGGAAGATCCGAGGAGGGGAGCGCGGCCAAAATTGAAGAAGACCTTGCCGTCCTGGTTGAAGATGACGGGGCGACACTGGTAGCGAGGGAAGGCGAACGGCCAATTACCGGCAGCGAGGTTACGGAGCAGGTCCGGCCGAGTAGCGGCAAGGACGTTGTAGATTGTGGCCGTCGAAGAGATGACGCACTTTCCGCCCTCAAGAGCAATGTTTCGGGTCAACCAAGCGATGGAGTCGCCGCTCTCCTCAGTGTGAAACTTCTACCATGGAGTATCAGCAAGGGAGAAATACTGGTGTGGGGCTGACCTGAGTTGGAAGGTGGGGGGCTTACGATTGGATCGGTAGAGTGGCGATGATGAGCACCATTGGCCTTGTCAGCGATGATGTGGACTGCATATTCTCTTTGTCAGTGTCATGCTTCGGATTCAATGCTGCAAAGTGCTAGAATATCTCTCTCACCCAGGCAATTTCCAGCTCTGTCTTGGCGTCCAATCTTGTCTCCAACGTAGGCGCTGATGCCCATGAAGATCATGGTGAGATCACCAGAAGAGAAGTCCTCAGTGTTGAGGCCTCGAAGGACAGCAAATCCACGGCCGTTGTGGACATCCTTGCTCAGGTCACGAAGGGTGATACCCAAGGTAGGCAGTGCAAAGGTCTTGTCTGTGATCTTTGTGGCATTCAGACCAAGCTCTGCAAAAGACCAGTTTCATTAGCATCACTGCAACCAATTTCATGCAAGGCTGACATCTGAGACTGGCAGCCAGGTGCGGCAAGCAAGGCTGATATGGCATGAGCACCAGAGCAACGCCCATGAATAGATGGTACGAGGGGGTGGTCCAGGAGGGGTCATGTCAAGGGCGAAAGAAGAAAAAAAGAATTTAGACAGCTGATACATACTCTTGAAGCCATCCAAGCCCTGCTTGATCTCAGAGACCTCGGCAGCACTCAGGTAGTAGATAAACTCATTGTTGTTGGAAAACTTGGTGGCAGTCCAGGCAGAATCACCATGGATCATGGCAGGAAAACCCTCAGGCAGAGCATTGGCGCCCATGCCAATGTCCTTAGCATCGGCCCAAGGGGTAGAGACAATAGTCTGAGCATCCACTGAAGACATGATCAAGTTGAGGCTGATGTTAAAAGTGGTGAATGTTCTTAGATGGGATGGTAGTGGATATGTTGGCTGGAAAGCCAGAAAGAAGCGCGTAAGTGTTGAGTGTTGGGGACACAATGCCAATATAGAATCAGGGAAATCTTGGAGGAAGTCCAAGAAAAGAAAAAAAAAGGTTACGTGGAGTGGAACTGAAGACGTCCACGCCAGGATGAGGTGGGGATGGATGTTATGTTTGTGCGGTGTTATGGAGGCTACACTGCTCCTCCTCCTTTGGACGTGGTAGTCTTGGGCTTGGCAGCCTTGAGAGTGACGGAATTGGGGATAGTATGAGACTGTTGTTTGTGCTGGTGGGTAGTGAAGAAGTGTGTAGAGTTGAGGGGAGGAGGAGAAGCTCGGGGGAAATGGGTCGGGGAGGAGGGCATTAATAGGACAACAGGGTCAAGACAACATCAGCCGGCCCTCTGGCGAGAGGCATAGTATTTTAAAATAAAGGGGAGACATACAAGCCCAGCCCACATGCCATTTGCTGCCCAGCACGACGATAATGCAGGAGGGAGACATCTGGGAGAGAAGGTAAAAGGTAAGTAGATGGGGGGAAGGGGCTTGCTGCTTCTGGTCTCCGGGATACTGAAGTAGTTACCCGTCTGTGACATCCGCACAGCGCCCAAAATAGGCCTGAGAGAGGTTCCTTCTTGTCTATACACCCAGTTAGACCCAGCAAGTACGAGGCACAGTGAAAAATGCAAGCTGCATTGGTATAACCCCGGGGAAAAAACCATGTGTCTGAAACAATAATAGTATTGAACCGTCAAGGGCCATATTCCATGACACTGTGCTGCAAGCGTGACCATTCAGGCCGGCCTGCATGCCGGTAAACAACAAATACATACATACCAGCCACTAGCAACTGCAGTAGATTGTTGTACCGACACCGCATTAGGCAGGGCCGATCTCGTTCTGTGAGGCCCAGGCCACAGCTCAGACAAAAACAAAACAAAAAAAAAAAAAAGAGAAAAAAGAAAAACGATGATGTCTTGTGTGCACTGACTTGGGGTTGCACCAAAGTGATAGGTCTGCCCTGAGACTCTGGAGCCAGTCTCTTGAGTGGCCATCTTTTCCAAGCCAGGCCCCCATGGCGCACAAGCAAGTTCCCTCACCCCCTCCCCCCTCCCTTCTTTTCCTCCGACCACGGGAGGCTCTCACCCCTCCTTGCAGAGGGAAGAATAAATAAGTTCAAGGTTGCACCAGCTGCAAAGTTTCATTTAAAAACATATATTGCGCCCTGAGAATAGAGGAAAATATATGTGGTTGGGAAACTATGCGCACCCACCCTCGAACCCGGAAACAAGGGGGGTGGGGTTGAAGAAGCCACAGACAAGGCACTGAACTGACATTGGTCCTAAAACCCAAAGTCAGCTAGCTCTGTTAGGGTTATTTGTGCCTGAGCTGCTTGCGGGAGAGAGACGCCCCCTCCCCGGGTCTTTACCAAAAAAAGAAAAGGCTGCAGGACGGCGCTAAGTGAGACCTGAGAGGCACGCACGGGAGACCAAAGCGTATCTGTCTTGTTGGGGCTCCAGACCCTTGGGGCCGATCCGTCAAGAAGAAGAAACAACAGGGTGACTTCCACCACGGGGCGCATAAGTAAATTAAAGAGTCTCACAGGCTTGATTCACCGTTCTGTAAACACGGAAACGATCAACAAGTCGTATTGAGGTGGAGCAGTAGTTCGGAAGGGGCAATGTAGACCTTAAGCCGTGGTACTCGGTGTGAGAGTTGACGACGGTGTCTCTTGACTTGTAGAAAGGTCTTGGAGAAAAGTACTCAGCTGAACATGATACCAGCAGGACAGGTCTGTGTGTGGGTGTACAACAGGGCAAGGTATCTTGCCTTTCCCCCTCATGTTGCGTCGCACGTACTTCGGGCAAGTTGTCGCCAGCCGGGGTCGTGGCAATGTCGTGGCCGCATCCGCGGATGATCTGAGAAAAGTAAAAATGTAGTCCTCCACTGCAACGCAAGCCTCTCGGGCGCAGCTGCAGCTTGAAATCTGGGCAGGCTCATCTCGGGAGCAACGATGGAAAAACAAAACGCTGTAGAACTGATTTGTAATTTCCAAGAGATCTGGTCATAAATGTGATATCGATCTACCAAAGTACTTGGGTAGTTGTTATTCATGGGCCCGAAAACCAATTTCCAATACCTAGTTCTTTGTATGACCCGAGGGGAAAGCAACTGCAGGAATCAAAGGAGAATGAAGTCCGCCATTCCGCTTTTCTCGACCGACACTCCTCCTCCTTCTTTTCTTTCCCTTTCTTTTTCTTTCATTCTTTTCAAGCCACGATCTACTTACCCAGTGTGAACATGGCCCCGCTGTGCCGCGCTGGCCAGCTCCTCCTTCACCGGTATGTGTGTTGTTGGCGCTCGACCCATCGACACGCGGTCCAAAAGGTCCAGCGCTGAGACACGCTGGGTGGCGGATGGATCTCGGGAGCTAAGCTTCAGAATAAAAATAAATAAAAAACCCCTCCTTTGCCAGTTGTCCAAGAACCCGTTGTAAGTTACGGTGTGTGCTGGTTCGCCCCTTGACCAGATGGCGGGCTCTGTTGTCACTGGGGCAGTACAAAACTACCCTCCCGGCGGGCCGGGCAGCGAAAGCCAAGACGTGTATACTCGCTGAAAAGGGAGATTCCCCAAATATGCTTCGTGTTAAATCATGATCGTGTACGGACATGATTGGTCCACCCAAGACATTTATTCCATTGCACGATCTGATAAAAAGTTGACTTGTGTGTGTCCTTGGGCACCAACGAGCCCCAGGCGTCCATTACATAGTAGCTCGAGCTCTTCCCGGTGCTTGATCATCGAGATAGCCCTGGTATCGGTAATTTCGGCGAATATCGATGCCGGTTTAGGTGCCTTTGCCGTGCTCGGTGGACCCGCAACTAGCAATCTGCCAGCAGAACTGACTGCCCAATAGCCCAACACTCCGACTTCGTTTCTGTATATACCTTTGTGTCTCCAAAATGAAAGCCACAATTTACACAAAGCCAGTGGATGAACCCGAACTTCCAACATTGGTTCTGAGGGATTCATAGGAAGCAATACACATACACATCCCCAAGGTACCTAGGGAGCGTGTAGTGAAACCTTGTAATAACCTGGTGGTTATTTTTTGCCCATCCCCCCGGGAGGCGGCAAAAGCAACAAGCCCATTTTTGGATGCCTAACAGGAAATGCTGGGATAATCTGATCTGACTGCATAGTCACGACATTGTAGTGACATGAGCGAGGGAGTGAAACTAGAACGAAATGAACATATGACTCCTAAGGGGGACAAAAAAAGAAAGAAAAAATCATGCTAGTAATAACAGGAAAGGAAAGGAGGACGAGAAAAAAAAAGAAGAACGATGTTACGAGAAAGCCGGAGAGGGCTAAGAAAGCCCACAATTCTCTTAAGCCCTACTGTAACCTCGCATGGTTTTTCATAGTGATCCTGTCACAAGATGCTTTTTCGATCTGCAAAATGATTGCCCGTCTCCTCTTTGCCTCGTATTCAGAGGGGTGACAAGAACGAGGACGAAAACAAGAAGAAAAAGGACGAGACAGAAGGACAACGACCCGAGAGGGGGGGGAACCTCCAAAGAAAAAATCCCTGTTGTGCTGAGAAGGTTGCAGCAAGGTACTCAACCATCCGGCCCAGATATGATTTTCTAGATCACGGCCGTATCCTGTCCACTTGCTGAGATGCCCCGCCGCCCTGGCGTCCTGGATCGCCCTGGATCACCCTGGATCGTCCCTCTGCACGAGAATCTTGCCATGCTGCATATGACCGATTCAATTCCGGAGCCAGCTTATGATCTTGCAGCTGACAAGGCACGTCGGCGAACATCGTCATCGCGCATAACCATCTGAAATCGAAATTTTCGACCTGCATCACACCCTTCTCTTGGCTCGCCGAACAAAAACCCTCACCGCTAGATAACCACCAATGTCACCCGAGACCAAGACCGTCCTTCACACGAAGAGTTGATGACGGCAGATATCGAGAGACATCGGGCAGCGACGGCCTTGATCGTTATCACATACACACAGAGACATACAGAGAGAGGACTTGGGGGAGAGAGGGAGGGGGAAGGGAGAGAGACATACACACACACACACACACACACACACACGAGACCTCAACAATCCACATGCATGGTCGCACACGAGAACGAGCGACTCCTGTGGCGGGAGGTGCATCCGGCATAGGACGCCATGATAGTATCAGAAACAATTTTGCAGAGTCCAAAGCACAAAGACCCGCCGCACCTTGCTTCTGACCTCAATGTGACACCTGGGAGCCGGATCCCATTTATTAATTCTCGGAAACCAGGGTCAGTCTGCCCTGGCAGATCAGCCCCGTGTGTCAATGTACCACAGAAGAAAAAGAGATCGGTGGGTCTCCATCGATGGACCCTCTTATTCACCATACTACGCATGTAGTACTACTGTAGATGTAACAGTTGTCGTAACATCATGCGTTCATTATTAGAGCTAATTCTCTGTCCAAATTGACCAGCTTACCGCCCCCTACTCGGTTACGCTTGCTCGTAGGTAAGTCCCAGAAAAAAAGAAAAAAAAAGAATGGACAAGCACCCTCGAGAGATGAAAATCCTACCAAAAGAGACCCTGCCCGTTGTACTACCCCGGAGAAACATAAAACGAAGGACCAAAGGAAAAGAAAGAAGAAAAAACCATAACAAAAAATAATAATTAAAGGAAAGGCTCAACAATACCACCGCACGCGAGTCATGAAGTTGTCCGACCCGATCCAGCTGCAACCCGAGATGCAGCAGACGTACTTCGTAATGCAGCTTTCACAAGCCGTTGTCTCAAAGGAGACGGTGGCCCAGAGAGCGCGAACGGAGCCAGACAGCCGCCGCGGGCATTACGCCCGTAAGGAAAAGAAACAAATTCCCCTTTCCAGTAAACAGCCCTTTTCCCTCCTCGCCCAAAACATACAGCCCCACTTGGGAAACACCATGAAGTCGGAAGTGTACCTATTCACCGTCATCAAGGGCCACCAGAGATGTGCCCAGGTGGGTCTCAAGGGACACCCGCCCGATGTCCGGCTACACATGCAACCCACGAGAGACTTAAGACCACTAGAGAACACCCTTAGTACTCTCTTTAGGTATCGTGGCGAGAAAAAGCGTCGTCGCTCGCAGACTAAAAGCATGGTTGCCGTCATTCGAGATCCAGACCGGCCGCACACTATTGTATGCAGCGTAATTCTGCTTGTCCTGGAAGCATGGTTTCGCAGCCAAACCATCAGGAGGAGGAAGAACAGCATTCCGGTACCTGTACCTCGGCACTCACTCGCTTCATCAATCGGTCACATCGAGCGAGACGGCTCTCTTTACGGACCGGGCCGATTCTTCTGGTGCTCTGTCTGTCGACAATTGTGTCTCTTGGGTACCAAGCGTACTCATACAGCTGGCTGACGAAGTAGTAGTCATCGCTGTAGGCATTCGCTAGCTCCGTGTGCTCGTCGGCATTAATGGTCGATTCAGTTTGGAGGCGTATGGCCTTGAGGTACTCCCAATGGGCTTCTATTTTCGTGTGGATTAGTGACCTACCCGCCCATGCGCAGATTGCTTTGTTGAAACCTTTTTGACGACAAATGACAACCAAGAGAGACTCATCGAGCTGATCTTGATGACATATACATCACCAAAAGAAGAAGAAAAGACACCAAAAGGAGAAGGAAAAGAATTTTGGACTCACTATACTGGAGGAGCTCATCCCTAGCCCACATGACGTAAGCCCTGCCCTCCGGGTCTAGCTCGGCAAGACCGTCGAGTTCCGAGTGTTTGCAGCCGTGCGAGAAAGGTAGGATGCCCTTGACGCAGTAATGAAAGTAGGCCAAGATGATGTTTGCTCCTGTTTTATCCCATATGTCAGCAGCAAACTCATTATACATCCCGCAGTCTTTTGTCAGATCACAGCAAGCACAGGTATCGGACTAATAACTCACCTAGGTGGTATTGCTCGACGTTGTCCGCCCTGTGCCACACTGCTAATGGTTTCTGTACCAAGGCACGGTAGTCAGTCATCATGCACGTAACCTACTTCTCAGGAGCCGAAGGCCCATGTTTGTCCAGTGTCCACTTACCTTATCCACATTCACACCATGCTTCTCAGCACGGTCCCTGTCATGACGCGTAATAAGCGCGACATTGTGCAGCAAGATGAAGGACACCAGGTAAGTCGTAAACCACGACTGTCGTTTTTTCTGCTGCGTGATGGACTGCAGAAGGTCCAAAGTCTGCCGTCGAAGCTTGAACAGGACATGGTCGAGAAGCACCTTGTCCAGCTGCTGGCCTGCACGTGTCACTCTCGCGTTAGCAATATTTCTCCCATAGGGGGCGGGAGCGGAAGACTTACCGAAGACGGGGTGCAACAAAATCCTGCCTTTTGAGTCTGGCTTTTGCCCGAGCAAGTCTTTCCCTTCCCCTGCGATGTGGAAAGACCTGGTCGTCAGGCGAACGGCAACCCAAAGCCTCAGGGTCTTGACCAGCAGGTCTCGCTCCAGCATAGGCGTCGCGGGGTCGTCCCTCCTCTTTTGAGCCATGTGGTACGTCCGCCAGAGGAGCTTCTGCCTATCTCCGAGAAGCGTCTTGAAGATGTGCTCCTGGCTTTCTGTCAGGTACCTCTCGTATTGCAGCTTTGCGTCAGCAACATCGACCAGCGCGTATGGTTTCATGTCGATCTCGTCCGTCCGTCCAGTGTCGTAGTTGAAGAACTTTCGAGTCTTCTGGTCGCCTTCCATCACTTTGAATCGGCGAACCCTGACACGAATCGTTCTTGTAAAGCCATCATCCAGGTAGATGACTGTGTCGTTAGTGTCTTGCCACTTGCTAATCTCAGGCAGAGATGTGCTGTTCTTCCAGCGGTAGGTCCATTCAGCATTGCCGGATTTCGAGAGCTTCACATCGACCAGCTTCCATCGACGGCAAGGAATCCGAGGGACTTGAGAATTCCTCATCAGCTTCAGGCAGGCTTCACATGGAGCATCAATATCATCCGGTGTCTCTATGGCGAACTCGCACTGAGGTCTGGTTAGTGCTCGGACAGAATCTCGGGAGCTTCTCAACTGCACTTACCCGAATGCGCTGCATCCGGCAGCGAATACAGCAACCGTGCTTCCTCACCACAGCCGTTAACTGGCGTTTTTTGGGATCTTTGAAGGGGCCCCGCTTAGTTGGCGGAGGTTTCTGGTTCGTCAGGACGACCGGCAGCTCTTCGTGGGTTTCAATTTGGTACAGGAAGTGCTCGTTCCTCGCAGGGCCCGGAGTCAGATAGTACTCGGTAGCGGCAAGCTGTGGCCGGCGCTGCGATCTACCCTTTCTCTGGGCTCGGTACACCCTCGGCTGGGGGTTCGCCGGGACAGAAGGTGAGTACTGAACCGCAGGATAGGTCGGAGCCATCTGGTATCCACTGCTTTGTAGGTCTTGCTGTGGGCTCTCCAGCTTCAGCGGACTAGTCGCTACTTTTGGAACGCTCTGATGCACATCCTGGTGTCCATCAGGCCTGTCAACCTGAGTGCTGGGCTGCATACTTGGATGGTGCATCGCCGGCTCCAGAGCAGGATATTGAATCTGCAGCTGTCGAGTGGTGACGGAATCTTGGGGCATTTGCATCAGAATTTGGGGCTGTTCAAGAACGGGACCGGTGACCGTCTGGTGCTGGAGTGGCCCAGATAAGCCTGGGGACCGCAGGTCCGTTGGGTATGATCGTGGCGGCGTCTCGAACATTGGGGTAGGTGGAATGGGTTGGTACTCTAGAGATTCAGTGTGAGCAGATAAGAATCATTCCTTGGACAAAGCGACTTCCTCACCTGGTGGCGGCTGTTCCTGGTAGGCCGGCATTGATGAAACCAGCCCCCCGAGGCACTCCCTGAAGGGGGCGAACGTGGACGGTGAACATTGCACAGTACCGTCATTGTGGGGATACTCTGACCCAGGCGATTTTTGCTCCTCAGCATGAGGGGGAGGGGCTCTCGAAAAGAAGTTAAGATGCATGTTCGCGTCGAGCCGCTGTCTTTTCCAGGCGCCCTGCGAGTATAGCCGGAGCTCGTTCCGATGAAAATCTTCTTGATACTGCGAATACTGTTGCGCTTGGCGCTGGAAGACTTGCTGGTTCTGCTGATAGTCTGTATCGTAATAGACAGGTGTCTCTTGCGCCGGGACGCCTTGAAAAGGAAGAGACGGGGTGAGGACGACTGGCTGCCCCAGAGGGTAAGCGGGCACGGCGTTTGGAGGAAAGTCTAGGAATGGGGAGAATGATGAGGCCTGAGGTGGGTTGTCCAGCGCTTGGCCTGAAAGATCATCCACAAAGCCGTGAGTACGGCGCGGGGGGATATTGTCGCCCTAGAAAGGATTAACTAGCCGCACAGACAAGACGATAGTAGGGGTAGAGCTTTTCATGAACAAGTGGTAAGAGCACGAGTAAGAATGATATGGAGCCTGGGAGGAAAGGTGAAGAGGGGGAAAGAGGATAAAAGAGAAGGGAGAAGAAAAAGGGCAGTAATGAAGCAGGGCAGGTTAAAGAGTGGTGAGGGTGAGATTGGTGGATCGATAGTATATGAATGCGGTCTGCCGTTCTGCCATGGGCCATAGTATGAAAGACCTTACCATAATTGCTGGAGGTGTGGTGGACAGGACCACACACTGTCGACTTAGGTGTGACTTATTCAGAAGTACCGTTCACAAAAGACGTAGATCTCGGGGGGTCTTTTGAGACTTCAGTCAAGAGCCGAGTAGCTGTCACAACAGACCACCCACAGACCGGTCAGCCGGGTCTCTTCAGGGCACTCAATAGCAACGGTCAGCACGGTGCTAGTCGCTGCTGTCGAGATACCGGAGAGCAGCCAGGCGCTAGCACAGCTATTCCTCACGGCAAGCTAGCCTCAGGACAGGGAGCGCCCGTAACTGGAACAGTGTGCCAAACGGTAGAGGCTGGTGGCAAAGGTAGCAGTGTCTTCTGAGTAGTCTAGAGAAAAAGAATGACAGGGGTTAAGAGGCAAAGAAGGGAGGGTCGCAAGCAAGGAAGAAGGGAGGGAGGAGAGAGATTTTTGGGGGGGGGGGGGTGAGTGCAAAACCCGAGGTAGTAGGAAGAGAGGGGGGGCTCCACTGCAGAATAGTGAGGTACAGAAAGGTACGTAGGGCCTTGATGCAGTTCTGCTGCTCGACCCTCCACACGTAGCAGGCTCTCAGAGAGGGGTGCTGAAGTTTTTGAGCGAGTCGGTGGGGCTGAGCGGCTATGCGCTGTGACCGGTGAGCCTGCAAATGCTGCACCAGCAATCCGGCTGGCTGAGAATGACGAGGGGTTGAACTTCGGCTGCTTTGCGATGCTGGTCTTTAAGACAACACGATACGACGGTCGATCTGGCGACTGCGAGTAATATCCTGACGGCGAGGAGCGTCGCAACTCGCCCAGAGCGATTTCCCTGTAGCTGTACGTAGAGCCGTGGAGGCTATCGACCCCTGTGCCGTCGCCACAGTGTTGCTGACTTTCACAAGCTTCACACTTGGGCGTTTATCGGGATGCGACAGGCCCTTGGACGTCAAGATCGTGAGAAAGTTCCGCCTCGTGCACGTGCCCACCAAGTCAGTCCCTGACAGGCACTGCTTCGACGTGGGAACACGAGAGGAGCTGGCTGCGGTGCGAGTAACGACGGCACCTAATCGCCAGAGGCTTTGGGCCGGTGAAGACCAACCCTGACAGGCGCCGCTGTCTTTTGAGTGCAACGTCAGCTATCAGATCCCGGCAGCGAGTAACACCAAGAGCTGAGGCGACAAGTAACAAGTATGAAGAGGGTTAGGTAGGTATTGTAGGGAGGCGCTGGCAGTACTCGGTGAGAGGTGCTGGTGGATAAGCGAATGAGCGCCGCGCATGATGTGCAATGCTACGCCCTCTGTAGAGCAACTGGCCGCAGTGCTTAACCACCCCCAGCTCACCGGTCTGCCATTGCACACAGCGATCCGGGGCACATGAGTCAGATAGGAAAGAGGGGGGAAGATACAGTATATGACAGCTGGATCGCGACGAGCGCTGGCACACAAAAGAACGAGACCCTCACGAGCCTCATCAAGATCTGGCACAGGCCAGAGGAACGCACTGAAAAGGGTGGGGACTCGAACGAATGCCCAGGTCTGGTTGCAGTCCACGCCGAGTCCGGCTGAAAGACGCCAGGTTTTCGTTCCGTGCAATCTGACCTGGACCAGGGATGTCGTCAATTCGTGAGTTCAAGTGTTGACCTGGTCTTGGTTCACGGCCGTTCTTTTCTTCTTCTTCTTTTCTTCGGAGGAATCTGTGCGACCCTGGATCTCTTTTTGAAGAGGGGACCTAGGAGCCCACACCCTGGGAAGCGACGTGTCGAGTAGCGGTCAAGTGGCCGGTTGCGCGGCTGCTGCCAATGAGCCTGTCACTCACAGTCCCGGTCTCGGTAGCAGCCGAGGGCGTCGAGAGGGGACAGAGAGGGGGAGAGGGGGGTTGATGAAAGGTGCCGAGATATGAGACAATGATGTCGCTGTCTAAGTGACGGTATTCCTGCCAGCGTGGGGTCACGACAGGAAGGAATCAACGCCGCCCGTCTTGGACAGCGGTGCGACACTGCTCCAAGCAGAACAGGTGACGCTGCCCCGCTGCTGGTGGTAGGTGAGTGGTGCTGGGCGCGAATCTTGTACGCTGCAGCTGCCTGCAGTCATACCCGAGAAAGTCAAGGGAGCCAAGAAAAAACGCTTTGATGATCCTCTCGAACTCTGTAGTCTTTGCCCTGGAGGTGTCGGTGGTCCGGACGAGGTTGAGGTGGCACGTACGTTCAAAGTAGAGGCGAGTTTGGGAACGAGACGAATGCTGGTCAAGGTCGAAGCGTCCAGGCTTGCCGTAAGTACGAGGAACTCTGAAGAGGGAAGGGAGGGGGGGGGTAACCAAATCGACAAAGTGATATCGTTCTGGAGGGTCCTGGACCTGAAGGTAGGGGTGAGACAGGGTACTAGTAGGGCCAGTGTCAGGGGCCCCAGGGATGGAATGGCCTAGAAGCAGAATATGGATGGTATAACGGGTTCTCCCATATAACGGCTGTCATCTCATCTGGCCCGCGACGAGAGGAGGGAGACAATCTAACCAGACGCGCTCTCCCACCTCCAGTCGGTCTCTTGGACGGGATGACGCCCCGAAGGAAATAAGAAGTCGGGAGAGATTGCAACAATGCTGGACTCGACTCGTTTCGACTCGACTTGATCCGTCTCGGCTCTTTGTCGAGTAGTTCCAGGTCCGATAAGTAGAGGTGGTTGTCTCCGGCTCGAGTACGATCTCCTCAGCATTTGCTGCAGCTGTTGGAGGATGGATCGATCCTGACTCAGGAATCGAGATGAGATTGTCGAGATAGGGCCCTCCTCCTCCTCCTCTTCCTTATCCATGACCAGCTCGAGACAGACTGAAGGGAGGGAGGTGGGAAGGGCCTGAGGGTCCCCTACCCCAAGGTGTCCAGGTCATAGTACACATGGCGGGTGGGAGGGTGTGGGTGAGGTGGGGAGACCCATTTCTTCCCACGCCAAAAGTATTACCATAGTATATTCGCATGACAAATGACAATGGAGCCAGCTGGGATAGCGAGGGTGTGCCAGCGCAGGGCAGGCACGATCCTAGTTGGGCTTCAGTGCCTAGTCCCTGTACTCTCCCTCACCAAATTCTACTATGTAATGACTAACATGCTCTCTCACATCTCGACCAACGACCCGACGGACGTCATTTCAACCCCCCACCTTCCTTGCTCCCGACAACACCACCCTCCACCCTCCACCGTCAACCGTCAACCGTCGTCGACACGTCGCCATGCAGCTCGTCACGAGACGAATTCCTCATCATGCGTCAGTCAGCTTAGGAAGAACCAAAAGAAAACTGAAGAGAAAACTGGGCCAGCGTGGTAACAGGGAGCTCGACGCTGCATCGTCAGCACGGTATCCGCCCTAGGCACGGCACAGCTGGCCACCAGGGGATCGACCTGTGCTCAATTAACGTGGGCAGCAAAGGGCTTTCGCTCTGGGATAAATGGCCCGTCCATGCGTCCTGTGGAGCTCCACCCATATTTTTCAGGTCAGACGACCAGTGGCCGCCATTGCTTTTTTGGCCCCTGGTCGAGGAGCGACAGCCGCCTCACCTCCACGCCAATCCAATCGGCAACAGGGACCCCGAGTAGGCACGGCAGGGCACCATTGACCCTCCCAGTATCCCCTACCAACACCTTCCATTCTGCTATGGTACCATGCCATTCAAAACCCATTCACCCAGATTCTTGCTCCTGAGGATGACCTTCTCGGAAAACTCGGGTACACCGTGCCTTGTAAACACCATCATCACAACCTTGTCACCTTTACCACCCTCAGCAGCTCTGTCTGGTGACTCGCATCACCAACCTGCGTTTCCTGCTGCATACTTGCTTCTGCTCAGTCTTCCCGGTGGAGACCAGGCTCTCATCGTTCAGCCGAGAGTGACGTGCGAGTTGGGATTTTCGCAACACTTTCCACTTAAGTGTTGTTGGGAGCTTGGAGATGGGGTGTTGTCTTCTGGTGTGATACATTACAAACGGTGCTCATCCACGCCAGTCGGGCTTTCCTGAAACGGTTTGCACCACCGAACATGCACTTCAGAAGCACCGACCTATCCAGCAAAGACTTTTGTGGGACTCGCGTTCTTCTTGCATAAGTCCGTGGCCGAGCGTCGAATCCTTTTGATTGCATTTTACCGTCTATTCCAAGGGCTCAAGCTCAAGCTTTGCACCCCAAGTGTCAAGCTACCCGACGCAAGATCTCCTGGGCTTCTTTCATGGCCCCCCTTTTGGGGGGGAGGGGGTGTTTGTTCGGCTAGCTCGCGGTGGTCAGTCACGAGTATACCTTGACAATCCGACTGACCAGACTTCTCACAGGCTCTGACAGTAGAACCCGAGCTGGCTCAGATCTCGAGAGATCCGTTGTGAATCCTGGTACTCGCCGTCCTTAAAGCTGACGAGAATGAAAGTCCAGCCAACTATTTCACTCGATGCACGTCACGCGCGACCCTAAAGATCTCACCTCATGTAGCCAACCACGCCTCCGCACCTGACTGGCCTGCGTTGATCATCACTGTTGGCGGCCCCTTGCGCACTGGTGCCCATTCATTGAGACAGGGATGGGCACTAGAGTAGAATGAGGCAATTAAACGGCTCACGGCTTTGGATTCTCTACGACAAGATCTTGCAGCTCCGCATGCATGAGCCTGGGATAGTCAGCATTACTACGTATTACTGCTCTACCAGCGAACAGCTTGTCAGGCTCGGTTTCAACCATGCTTCTGCAATTGCATCATGGATCCAACTGCATCTCGATCGAATCCAATGCAATGGCGCCTGAACTGCACTGCCGGCTTGCCACCTATATTGCCGACGGACCTGCCAGGGATGTTCTCATACATCTCAGCTGGGTCTGGGGCCCGAGTCCGGATCGACACCATACAGTTGACCCAAGGGGCTGGCTCGCTGCAGCAAGGATATTCTCGATTTGCTCGTGCATACTCTCCACCTTGCAGCTGCAGGTCCTTCCTCTAAAGCCGATCTGTGGCACGGTATCCAAGAACTTTCTTGCATCTAGGGCACACACACACATACATATTCGCGCCATCATGTCGGAACTCCATGAACATAATACGATATCATCCATTGAACCTGCATAAGCACTAATGAGTCGATAAAAAGATGAGCCACATGATCAAGACTGCCCTGATCCCGGCCTGATAACACTTGAAGATCGTATGCGGTCTCGACGTCTATAGCCACGGAACCGCACGACACTGCATGTGCACAAGTGCATCATGAGGCGTGATTTACTGACAGTCTACTGGGCAATCGAGCCGCTCGCTCGGATACAGCGTATGGATGGGCTTCACAGCCTCACGCTCTTATCTACACACCGCTTGGACTAGTTCTGCGAGGCTTGGGGCCATATCCTGCAGGCCGGTCTTGAGATTAAAGGTACACCCAACGAGCAGGGAAGCTCGATGATCACCAGCAGACCTCATGCCAGCGCTGGTGAATGCGGCTCTGCGTCATCTACCTTGGGACTGCCTCTTCACACCTCGTGGTAAACACGAGGCAGCGCCTATGGGATGATCGCAATTGGTGCCCAAAAACGTACTTGGGTACCAAGAACTAACCTGCAGGTCGCAAGTCTACTGAGCGGGACGGTTTTCTCACCCTGATCTACCACTAACTAGATTAAAGTATTGAGAGGCGAGCTGAACCAAGACCCGTAGTCTCGTCCCTGAAGGACATGAACACAAACACAATCTAGAAGCAGGCGCTCACGAGCCCATCAGTTCGCTACCTCTTAGCATTGCATCCCATCAAAATAAGGTCTGTTCTGGACGGCTAACCGCCTCTCGGACTAGGCGACCGCAGCGAACAGTCGGATCACCTGCTCTATCCCCAATACCACTATCTCAGAATCTGACGAGTTGCTCTAACGGCTGAAGTTCGAGGACTCCGACTGACTCCGACCGACAGTATCCTTGAACTATGACTCTCTAAGCAGACAATCTGGATGAAGATCTACTTCGTCGACGCAGCAGGAAGCGAAGGAGGGTCGCATCGTCACCCGTCTCTCAAGAACGTCCATGCGACAAAATGTAGCATCTCGCCCAGGTAGTATAGGCTCCATGCACTTATTTGATGCTTTATGAAATGGTATTGTGCCATGGAGCGGCAGACGAGCTACCACTTCACCCTGCATTGCAACGTCGTTGTCGTCGTCGTCCGGGCAGTCGGCCATTGAAAGCAGCTGTTCAGTTGCATGATCTGCGAAGCGACGAGTGGCACATACTGGCCTAATGCAGAGCCCCCCCATCGGGACACACAACATGGACCACCAGCTGTTCCTCATGAGAAACGTGGTGCAAATCTCCATAATTACAATGCATTTGTCGGGAAAGACCCGGGGTATGGATCCATCGACCCCGCTATTCCAACCCCTCTCCGTGCAGGCAAGTGCGCATTCATTGTGTTGCTTTTCTCTCTCTTTTTTTTTTTTTTTTTTCTTTGTGTCTCCAGGTCTTCGTGAGACTTCGCTCGCTCGACCCCACTTCCATGTACAGGGCGACGACCCCCGTGAGACACACATACTGGCTTGCTACAGGTTGTGTTATATACTATAGGATTGGCATCAGACTCACAGCCAGAGAGGCTCAAAGGGCCTCTGCCCCTACCCGCGACCCGAGAAGGGCTGCGAGACCCTAGGCCCTGTCGCCGTCTCGAGCGTGATTTCTTATGACATATGAAGAAGTAGCATTGCATCTAGAGATTGACCTCTTTTAGTCGAGGTCTCGCAGGAAACAGAGAGTTCGCCATCCGTCTCACAGACAAAATGATGGCACGTTGACTTCAGCACACCAGCACAAGGTCCCTTCCGCCCGATGCGAAGCGATCCGGAAATCCCGAAGATCTCAGCGCTGCCAACACATTGGTGGTGTGCCTCAAGGTGTGTTGTCGTCTTGTTGGGATTCCAGCTGGGGAGAGTGCGCTGTCCCCTCGACCCGGCAGCCGAAGCGGATGCATCCATATCGCACGGCCCTTTTTATAATGGGTCCAAGCAGAGAGGGAGGAGAGTAGTACACTTATGCCTACGAATGACAATTGATGTGTATGTGTAGTAGATGGCGCGTGGTGAAGCATCGAGAGATAGTCTCTGGGGAAATGGTTCTTCGTGCCGACACAGCAAACTTCCAGCAGTGGCTGTGAGCTACCGCCAAGATACTTGAGTGTCAGTACTGTACCTAACACGCGGTTATAACCAGGGATTCCCCACATACCGGCGCAAAGGCAGGAGAAGGTCTCACGAAGTAGCAACAATACTCAACACGACCCACGGGTCTGCGCACAGCGAGGTCCGGTATGCCCAGCGTGGACAAGTACCTCCAAAGATGACACCTCTAAGTCCCCTCCCGGGGATGTTGCTCCTGCACTGCCATTTTTCTTGACTTTGAGGCAGGTCGCAGACAATTACAATAAAAAATTATAGTCTCTAGGTGGTCAAGGTGGAGCAGTGCCCCAGACCGGTGTAAAGTCTGACGAGCTGACCGCCGAATTTCAACCATCCTCGCGGACGCGAAAGACCACTCGCATCCGCTTGTTACCCACCCAGTACGTGCCGTCAGCTCCATTGACGAAGCAATCGTGCCAGCAGAGACCTGCAACCCGACAAATGCAGACAAGAATTTGGTAAAAGCAAGTTGGGACTCCCTGCATGGTGCATGGGTCCGTCGTTGACCGGTCAAGCATTTCGGGGAGGGAAGGCCAAGTCCCACCCTGTCTGATGCACCACGAAATCCAAGGGGCTCAGACCTCCCTCCTCTACGAAGATCATGCTTCTTCGTCTTTTCCACGTATCCGGACAAATCGCCGTGCTTGTGCTCGGCTGGCTGGGCTGGGCACAGCGTACTGTGCGCGGTACGGAGCGTCGTCTTCTTGCTGAGTAGCAGGTACTCCAGAATCCATCGACTTATCCAAGCGGCCCGCAAGACGATGAAGACTCCCGTTTCGATACCTCCCCTACCCGACGCCACCATCCACCGCCCCAAAGGTCTTAAAATTGAGGTGTTCAGAAAGAAGAACTACCACATCAAGTAAGTCTATCAGACTAATCTCCTTCTGGACTCTCAAAGTCTCTGGGCATCCTCCTCCGCAGTTGGATGTACCTTCGGTCTTCGTAAACAAGCCGGCTTCATAGTGAGGCATTCGTGAGACTATTTTGGAGTTTGCCACCACGGGTTTACCTACCGTCGATGACCGTGAGTCAGCAACATAGCATAAAGGCGGTCATATCGGGGTGTCAGAGCTGTCGGGTGGTGGACGCAAGTGAGGGACACGTCACGCACGAGGAGGCTGATCCGTTGTATGATAGCTCATGATCGAAAAGGAGCATGTTGTGTCGCTGCCATGCTGTTCCTCCCTTGTGTAAAATGCAGTGACGATGAGAGGACCTGGACCTAGATCCTCCCAACTGGTCTGGCTAAAGTCCGACGTGTTTGGCTGGCTGATGTGTTCAAGGGCAACAACACAACGCAAGCGGAACCACACGTCGGCCATTGTGATTGGTGATGGCGTGGCTGCGGGCGCAGGGAAACCTCCTTCGTGCGTCGTAGAATCTTCGCTCGAGTCTTTCACCCTATCGCCCCAACGTCTGTCTATCAGGTCCATCGACATGGTCGTCGCTGTCATAGCAACCTCCCCGTTTGTTGGACACGGGTCCATCCATCGCCAGAGTATCTCGGGGCGGGGCGGGGCAGGGCAGGGCGAGAGAGCTGCCAGAACCTCTACTCTCTCCCCCTCATAGGTGTGAAGCCAATGGGCATCATCAACCTCGTGGAACATCCGAGCCAGTGCAGACGTAGCCGTTGTGACCAGCAACGAGGAAAGCACGAAAGGTGCTACCCTCGCGTCAAGCAATGATGTCGTCGTTGTACCTGCCTCAACTCGACTCCCAGCGACACGCTCAGCGTGAATATCGCGGATGTCGCCTCGATCCGGAATGATTTTCCTCTGAAAATTATCACGGTTGCCACACTGAGACATATACGGAAGGGACGAGTAGAAGGCGGGGGGCACCTGCCTCGATTTCTCCAAGGCCGCTCAATCACCTCCTTCCGGCCAACTTCTGTTTGATGCATCACCTTCGCGACTTCTCTCCTCCAAGGTCTAGGGTCCAGCCCTTCAGGCCTTCCGTGGCTTCTCGACACCCTTCAAGCAGTCTCTGCAGCGCATACGGAGATCTCCAAGCGCCGGCGCATACCTCCACCATCAGGCGAACACACATTCCTCTGCCCCTCGCAGCGACACACCCATCACCTCGTTCTCGTCCTCCTCCTGCTGCTCAGTGCGTGGCTTGCTCCTTGTGGATTTTTGCCTGCGTTGTACAACCCCCCCCCCCCCATTCCAGCTGATGCAGGTCGGTGTTGGACCAATTCCAAGAGAGCCGGGCTGACCGATGCCAGCAGCCGCAGAAGCCGCTTGTCGCACCATTCTTTCGGAACCTCGATCTGGACATCCTCTTGCTTGCGTCTCGATGGGAGACTTGGGGACGAGCTGTCAGCTGCCCACGTAATCCCTCGGGCAGTTGTGTGTGCATTCCTGGGCACACACAAGGTTGCGGCTCGTTGTCATTGTACCAGGCTGAGGCTCAAAAAAGCAAGTCGCGGCCCCTCCCTCCCCCAACTGGTGACGCAATAGACTCACCGGGAACAGCTTAGGATCCGTTGTCCAAAGTCTCCGGCATTGTGGCTCGTCACGATTCGAGGAAGTCAACATACCACCTCCCCTGTCCGAGCGTCCTGCATCGCAGTCGCCATAGATTTAGGCCAGGCAATTGGACGTAGAATCCACGCATGCTAGTATCCACACACCTGCGAGGACCTCCCCTGTTGTGAGATTGGTTCTTGCTAGTTTCTTCAGGAAAGACTTCCCATAGGTGTCGCTCAGGCCCACACACGGCGCGGCCCGGGCTAGACCAACGGAGTGGACAGCGCCGGCCTGCTCCCCCGAGCGGATGTTAGTGCAGGGCTGGCTGTACGTGACTGAGAGTACTTGGGCGGTACTTCGTACAAGAATAGCATGGCCCTGACAGACAGCGAGTCTGACCAGAAGACGCTGTTTTCGAGACCCACCGGACACAAGAGCACCACCCACAAATGTCCTTGGCCCGGCCTCGACAGGATATACAGGGAGTTTCGAGACGACAGGCTGACTCCCGGCCAAGTCCTGCTGCTTCCAGGGCAAAGTCGTCTGGTTTCCAGGTTCAAGATGGACCTGAACGAAAGAACAATACGCGATGTTATACACCCAACAGCAATTCTTCGTCCTATCGACCATGACGACGACATTGTGGTTCGGGCCCAGGCCCAAGACCTGACCCAGACTGCCGAGTCTTCGTGGGAGGGCTCACAATTGAATCCAAAGAATCGAATCGACAGCCTTGATCCTCCCAAATCATCGCTATGGATGATCGACGGATGCACTGCCTTGGGCATGCAATTCTACGCAATCCCTTTATTCCTTGGAGCGATCCCGCCTATACGCTGCGATGTCTGTATAGACGAGGTTGCTGCAGAATCGCCGTTGATCCGAAAGCTGCTTGATCTGGACACCGTCTTCCACACACGCGACCGCGTCCGAATACAACGACAAGGCGTTTGCTCCTACGTCCTCAGGGCGTTGCAAGTATGGTCCACACGATACGGACTCGATAACGTCCGTGATGTCTATTACAACTCTCCTTTCGGCGCTCGAATTGTTTTCCGTGACCTCCCTTTGAACGTCCGAAACGTCGACATTCGCGTGATACGCAACGACGCGTTCGAGCTTCATCATTGCACGGTATCAGAGCTAGCAGAGATGTGGAATATGGAAGTCGAACAGCTGCCTCCGACACTCGATATCCTCGACCTGGCATTCGTTCGGCAGTTACACGACAGTGTGTGCGTTGTTCGATACAAGAAAGATAAAGAATACACCAGCCATCATGATGGCGTTCAAGAGGGGCAATGGGTGCTCAAGGCTCTCATGAATACCGTCCAGTACATGTATCATGAGCTCCGCAATCTTTTGAGCATACCATCGCACCCAAATATTGTCGCCAGACCGGCAAGGCTGGTGGTCAAGAAGCATAAGCTGAATCCGAACAGGGAGATCGTCGTGGGCTTCTTGTTGCCACTTTATCCAGGCGGCGGCCTTCGAGATGAGCTTCCGCTGCTCCGAATGAATCGCCAGCTTCAGCTGGGAGACCAGGTGTGCTGGGCCCAAGACATCTGCTCAAGTATACTGCACATCCGCTTTAAAGGCAACACATATTACCCCGACCTTCGTCTCGACCAGATCGTCTTCCCCGCAGGCGAAAAGCGTCCAATTCTCCTAGATTTCGAGCAGAGAGGTGTCTGGGTTGAGTTCGGACCACCAGAAGTCAATGCGATCGAGTACATACGAATTCTCGCCCTCGACGAAGAAGAGCAATCGGATGACGACCTCGGCTTCGACGGCTCCTGGCCTCCCCGCAAGCGCTTCGTCGAAATCCTCGACCGCCTCCTGCCCGAATGGAGGCGACTGACCATCGGCGCCACCTATTACGACAACCCGCCGGAGGGTTACAACATCCCCTGGTTATGCCTCACGCGGCGCGAGCAAGAGTACGCAGAGGTCTACATGCTGGGCCGGCTGCTGTGGTGCATCTTCGAGGGCATGTCCGCCCCACAAAGGGCGGCCGTCTGGCAGTCCTACCAGAACGAGCCTGATTTCGAATTCCCCGAGTTCAGACGCACGCCGCCTGAGCTGCGCAGCCTCATTATACAGTGCACGAGGGGCCAGAGGGGCCAGTTGAGCGACTATATCACTCGCAAGAGGAGCAAGATCGTGCTCAGAGAAGACTCTGAAAGGGGAAACGGCACTGAGGCCGAGATACGTGCTGTAGCCAGGGATTTTTGGATGAAGGAGGTGGGCTGGGCGGAGAAGTTTGTGCTGGAGAGGGAGAAAATGATGAAGGAGAAGACGTGGGAGGAGAATAACTTTGGCCGGCCGACACTTCAAGATGTCGCATCTGCGCTGGATACGTTCCAGAGAAAGATGCTTCAGGCTGGGCATGAACAATGAGAGGTCGATGGATTTGTTTTTGGAACCTGTGTGCCTCGTCACAAATGTTACGGCCGAAGAAACTGGGATTGTGGGCCGTCGGAATGTGGGCTTTCTGGAGAAGGTCAAGAGACTGGCGTATGGTATGACGGCCGGTTCGGGAGCTGAATGTACAAGCAGGGAAATAAAAGCGGCATGTGTTTATAAAGTATATAATTTCATTAATGGTAATCAACAGCATTTTGTCTCTCTTGTCTACAATGTAGACAGCCAGGTAGCCAGCCAGCCAAAAGCATGGCAAAAGTACAGTGCATACCTCCCCACGTCCTCATCCCTTGTCTGATATTTCCCATGATTATATTATGTCTTCTATTCACAAGCTTGTAAACAAAGTGGTCGGCCAGAACTCCGAGTAGAGATGCAGCACAGCAGCCAGGGGCTTCTGCTAATTATGTTGGCAGAAGACATATGTAGTACAGGAGGTATAAAGGCTACTGTGTATGTATTATGAGGTCCTGGGGGACTTCAAGCCACAGTAGGCCCTGTCTTCGGAACGCGTGAGCCGTGCATAGGGATGCCCCTCATCAACTAAGTACTTACTAGTAAACCATCCACTACGATGATTTAGTTAGGCATGTTCCCCCCTCCCCTCCCCTTTATCAACAACCATCATGAATTCAATTTCAATTCCTCAAACAACTCTATTTCATTGCCATTCCATCCTGTGAGCAAGTAGTATATCCTATCTTACATCTTTCTTCTTGCATCAACCCTGATCCCGAACTAACAATGATCGGAAAGTAGGAAAATGGGGGGGGGAGGAAGGGGGTGACAACTTAGCCATGTGCGCTAAGGGTGATCAGGTTTGTATGTGTATTGGGTGAGTGACTACCTTGAAGAAGAGAAAAACTAGGGAACTAGATTATATTAGAGACCTGGAGCAGTAGCAGTCGAGAGACTGCCCTGGGTGACTCAACCATAGTGAAGCACTAAGTCAAAGGATCCCCGGGGGGCGAACCTGGGGACACACAAACATGGATCATCAGACATTTGGTGGCGAAATCGAGTTCGGTCGGCACTGGATGCTGAAGTAGTATATGCTCTCTTTGGGACCCCAAAACTGAGTTGAATTGTTGATGTTCTATGAGCTACCTGGATGGTGAAAGAGTCATAATGGCCAAGAGACTTGAAAATATTCAGATAGAATGTTAAAAAAAAAGAGTGAGAAAAACAGACACCCACAAACCTCGAAACCCTGGTTGCTTGTTGACAAGGCCGGCAGAGATGGGTGTGGATGTCTGGGTTGGCATGTCTGGTAAGCAAACACCAGGCAGCAGCACAATAGTTCAAGTGAACTGTGAGTGCCTCTTGAAAGAAGGTAATTTTGAGAAAGGAAAGGAAAAAAATATAGAACCAAAAAAGAAAGAAAGGCCAACCATATCTAAGCTCCCAGTCAAGCGCCTCCCCACATCCTCTTATTTTTCACCTCTATGCTTCTCAAAATCCTGCGTGTTCCTTGTGTGCGTGCGTGCGTGCGTGCGTGCTATCATCGATGTAATGATCCTGTATCCCTTGACGGCTTTCTGGAGAAGGGGGTTCTGCAATCACCTTGCCCTCTTCGCCCCTCCCTGGCGTCCACTGCCATCCCCACTGCTCCGCTTGCTACCCACCGAGCTTCCCCCAAGAGTCACATCTGCCCGGGGAGCCCCTTGCTTTACAAATCCGGGCCGTGTAGGCGTGGCAGCCGGGCGGCTGCTCCTCATCAGAGCGATGAGATCACGGAGCCGTCTCATGTACTCGGCGGGCGGTCCGCACGTGGAGAGGTGTGCCTCGATGTCTTCCAGCGTCTCGATCCATTGGTTCTGCTCGGGGAGTTGGGAAAGTGTGTCGAGGACGAAGGAAGGTGCTGCACTGGATTGTGAGCCAATGAGACGTTGATAAAGGTTGTTCTGTGCTGGGGTTGCGGACTGTGGGGAGGAAGTAGGAGACGTGTTGCTGTTGTTATTGCTGCTGCTGCTGCTTCTGGGGTTTCTGGCAGGGGGGGTGGCTGTGGGTGCTGTGGTGGCAGCAACGCCAGGGGCCAGAGTTGACAGAGGAAGGTCGCGGTTCCAGTCGAACACAACGGTGTGTAGGATTCGGACCAACGTTCGTGCCGCGCTGGCCCGCTCCGAAGGCGAAGGAGCGTCATCTCGGTTCTGTAGAAGACCTTGGATCCTCGAGACTGCGCCCAAGACGTGTGCTGCTGCCCACGAGACATCTCGAGGGCCTTCAGCGGAGTCTGTTGTGGCTTCCTTGTTGGACAGTGGCTGTTGTGCGTAGGCGTCCAAGGCACCGAGCACACGGTCGACGTGCTGCTGAACCTTACGGAACGGATCACGGGCTTTGGAGGATGAGGGGAGGAGTTTGAGGAAGTATGCGAAGAAGTCGTTGTTGGTGACGAGCATCTTGGCGACGGTCTCTGTGAGGTCATCGTATGTGATGATATCGTGATCCCGAAGTCTCGAACCGCCTTTTTCGAAGACGTCGTTGCGGTAGTGCTTGATCGCAAGGTCATCTGCATCCGATTTTGCTACCGTCGCTAGTATCTCGCGTGTCTCCTCCAGACGTACTGGGTTGGCCTCAGCTTTGGAGTCCGGGGAGCCTACGTCACAGTGTAGGCTGCTAGAGAGCAGGTCGAGGTGGAAGTTGGAGATCCTCTCAAACGGTTGTCCCATGCCTGCTGAGACCCCTGAGGGTTCAAGCTTCTGCACCGGCATGTCCAGGAGCCGGTCGGAGCTGATCGAGTTGATCTGATCCAGAAGATAGATCAGGTGCCGACATGGCTTGTCGCTGTCCTGCATGCAGTTACACCTCGGACTGCTGTACTTGCTGCCGGGCGACCCAATCCGGATGGATCGAGGTACCACCTCGTGAAGCTGAAAGGCATAGAACTGGCTGTCCTTATTCCCCTGCTCCTGATTCAGCTGGCACCATTGGAGGACCAGAGAGGGAGGTTCGGAGGCTGGCGTCTCGCGAAAGAGTTGTCTGACTTCGGACTGGGTGTCAGGATCAAGGCTTGAGATATCGTAGCTGATCTTGGTCGCCGGTGAGAAGACGGTAGTGCTACTGTCCTCGTCCTCATCCTCGTCGTCGTCGTTGTCATCCTCCTCCATCGAGGTATCACTGGCCTCATCATCGCCGGAGGGGTCTGTTGACGCAGTAACAACGCTCCTAGGGACCTCGTCGTCGCAGCGAGGCCCCTCACGCTGGCTGGCGGAACGTGTGATGGGACCCATGCTTTCGAGAGAAAGCCGACTGAGTTGGGAGGTTGGAACGATAGGAGAAGACATTAGTATGACATGGGCCAGAGGAGCAGATAGGACTGCTGTGCTCTAGTAGATACGGCGGTCAGATGATCCTGTTGAAGGGACAGCTGCCTGTGTACCACATAAGTGTGAACCTTAGGTAGCAACAAGTCTTTATACTGACCACCCTTTCCCACGACACCAAACCAGGGGCAACCCCATGCTGGCTCGCGATGGGTGGCTTGAACGCAAAGGAATATGTTGGAGGGTGGCGAGGAGAACGTGTGGGTAGTGAGGTCGGGACCGGAGGACCCAGGTGGGTCTGAGGCTGATATTGTGTCCTGGGGATCTTCTTCCATCCCTTCCGCCAGCTTATTGCTCCTTCACAAGCCGCCTGAGCCGTCTGTCTTTCCTTTCCTCCCCCCCCCCCCTCAGAAGTCACACCACCTCCCTCAGAGGGGGGAAAAAAAAAAAGGGTGGGGGAAGGGGCGCGCATTCTTTGACCGTTGCGGCTCTGTCACTAGCCAGGGTCGATCTCCTGCGACTTGCGGACGGGGGCCAGATCAGAGCTCGTCATTGGAAGTCCAGTTTTTGCTTCGAAGTGACCGAGACTGTCTGGGAGATGAAGATGAATATTGCGTTCGATAAGAGATGGCAGGTGGAAGAACGTCCACTGGACACTTGGCCAGCGGTTGGTGCTGTGCTGGTGCCAACGTTGTTGTGAGGAGGAGCAACTGAACAGCACCACCCAACCATACACAAGAGGCCAGCAGAGATAGAATACTTGGGAACCTTGAGCGACCACTAGACCTGTCAGCTACTTTGGGGGGGGGGGGTATGGGAAGTAGACAGGCGGCAGAGTCTGACACCATCCAAGATGGCCCTTTCCAGAGCAGCATTTTCCCGCGGGGAGGATGGGCAAAGAGGGCACCCAGCAGCCAGCAACGAGCGGCGCAGCAGCCGTCCTGGATTGGTGGCCGCTTGGAGGAACAAGGTCCCCATGTCAGCCCTACTGAACGTCAGTTGGTCAACAGCCTTGTGGGCGAAGTTCGACAAGGCTTCTGGTGCGTGGTGAGGGTTGTTGCTATTCTTGCAAAGCCAAGGTGAAGGAGCCTCGTGGCAGCCACGGGACTGAACCGAAGTGAAGGAAGCGGCAGTGAAACAGAGATTGTGCATCGCGGGACAGACCGCTCTGAAGTCAGCATGACGATCTCCCTGGAACTGTTTTTGCTGGTCGTCCCATCCTGAACGTGGCTCATCGACCAGCTGAGACATCACCTGTGCTGTGAGCAACTCTGGAGGCCTACGAGGATGAGAATGACCATGACCATGTTGGGCCCAAATGATCCTGTAATACTACTGCCACGGCAGCCAGGCACGGAACTTTGAGTTATCAGGTATAACATGGTCGGTCATAAAAGAGCGTGTGACTGACTGCAGTCTGGGAAGTTGGGGGATAAAAAAAAAAAATCAGTGAGATCTGGGTGATGACGTTTACGTTGAGGAAAGGAAGGAAGGGGTGTGTGCGCGAGAGCGATAGAGAAAGAGAGAGAGGGACAGAAAGGAAAGAGGGTCCAAGGAAAGTGTGAGTGAGGAGGATTCCTTCCTACAGTAGATTGTGTGCTATTCTGCCTCTCCTGGGCATAAGCCACGCCCAGCAGGGTTGTTGGTTGGTCCTTTGCCAGGCTCTTTCCCCCTTGCGCCACGGGCCTTCCCACTGAAATGCACCTGCTGTATTTGTTCTGCCTTTTCTTTCTGCTGGACTTTAAGTCGTCATCGCGGGCCTATTTTCAGTCTCACAGCCGTCTTGTCGCGAATCCATATTTTCGAGAAGGATGAGGTGAGAATTCAATCTGTGCAACCATACCTCACGAGTCTCAGCTTGATCATGTTCTTTTTGTTTCTGCTTCTTCTTCTTCTTTTTTTTTTTTTGGGGGGGGGGGTGGTTCATTCCCCCTTTTTTCTTTTATGTTTTGGGTAACATTTTTTTCATCTTTCTTATCA
>JACWST010000085.1:131130-144931 GCA_014850475.1 Cryphonectria naterciae
GGGCAAGACAGTATCGTAGTCACACTTTTTTTTTTTTGTTTTTTTTTTTTTTTTTTTTTTTTTTTTTTTTTTTTTTTTTTTTCTTTTTTTTTGTTTTTTGGTTTTTTTTTTTTTTTTTTTTTTTTGGGGGGGGGGGGTGGATCATTCCCCCTTTTCTCTTTCAAGTCTTGGGTAACATTTTCATCATCTTCATCATCAATCAGCCTCTGAGAGATAGATGCCTCCAGGCTCCCGGCCACCTTTTCACCTTTCCCCCCCTTTCCACCGTCACATTGTTGGATTCGATCCTCAGAGGGCCCAAGTTACTTTTTGGGTCGTAAGCTGCCCATTCAGCTTCAGCTCGTGGCCTCATCTGCTCACACCCACAGACATTTCTCTCCCCTCCCTGTTACGTATACACGCACACACTATCGGTCAAGCCTGCCAGCCTTGTTCTTCAGGATCTCCAAAGGGGCTCTACAGGGGAAGAGTGATTTTGCGCGAGTATGCCTTAATATCGCCAAGCGAGGTGGTATCTCAATACGGCCGTCGAGAACTCTCTCTCTCTCTCTCTCTCTCTCTCTCTCTCTCTCTCTCTGTCACGCACACACACTTGATGTTTGTGTTGATGCAACATATAGAGGTTGTCCTGGGCGCTTTGATAGAACTGTTAGAATCATCATTATCAATATCATACACAATCGGTGTCACCAAAATCAGGACGCCTACTCCCATATCTCACCACCCATGCCGCGGCCTAGTCGGCTTTCTTGCCTCTCCAGGAGACCGATAATTCCTCATGATCATCTCTTCCCACGCCTCTTCGCAGCACCAACCAGCACTCCATAGCAGAGGTGGCCCCCTTGTTGCCACGTCTTCACGCGGTATGGGTGGCTCCCGGACTTGGCCGTCCCAGCGGATATGCGGCCACCAGGCAGACCGGCAGCTAGGCAGGTCACGGATGCATCTCACTCTACAAACTCAACAGGGGGGGGGGGGGAACACTGCGACTTTGGGGGCCAGAGGTTTTGGCCAATAATCGAGACGGTGTGCTCCCAAAGTCTACTTGGGCCGTTGGACCGCCCTTTTTGGAACACACAAAGGTCTGAAGCCGGAGTTTTGGTGCTGTGCCTCACACCGGCAGGTCCCGACCCGACGCATCGTCGAGGTCCTCATTAAACCTCGGAGCACTTACTAGGCCACCAGATGAGCGTCCTATCGCATGCAAGGTTTTTCAGCCTCGGTGTCTGGATCCGTCCAGCAAGATCGTCGTCTTCCCGCCGTTCGGAGCGCATCCTTTCTTTATGCCGTATTCTTGCAAGTGGTAATTGCCGAATATACACTTCCCCCCCGGTCAAACTATCCATTGTAGCCTGGGGGGGTTGGGCGTAAAGTTTCCGAGACCTGCATGTGTGCTAGCTGCCGCAGAAAGCTTCAGCCCTATAACAACAAGAAGAGAATTTGGAAATGTAGGTAGGTAATCTCTTGGGTAGCATTTCTGCGATTCAGTCAAACGTCTTTTTTTGGGGGGGAGGGGGGGGCGTCATCTTTCGGGACTTGTAGAGAGAGAGAGAGAGAGAGAGAGAGAGAGAGAGAGTGTGTGTGTATGTGTGTTTAGGTGAGTGAGCTCATCTACACCATCTACTTCACCGTTCCGTTCAGCTGGGTGTAAGCCTTTGTGGTCTGCATGAAGCTTCTCACTGTGTCTTTGGCTAAATGTGGAAACATCTCGATACCCAAAGGTCTTGGTCCCATTTTCAACCCTACCGAGTGATGCACGAGTCCGGTCGGGTTCGGGGTGCTAGGGCCGTGAGACGAGAGGTCTTGGCCGACCACTTTCTGTCTTCCTCGTCTTTTCGTTGCTCGCTCTGCAGGCAAATGGCCGCTGAGTCGAGCCTCTCCGCCAAAGTACCTACTTTCCTGGTATGAGTCTGAGTAGGTCCGATATTTTTCTATTATAATTGTCTTCCCCCCCCCCCCTGTCTTTGACGTACGAGGCGTGGTTATACTGCTACACCACCGATGTAGAAAGAACAAGTGCCCAAGTAAGCAAGCATCTCGCCTCGCCGTGGCCGACTCGCCGTGGCCGAAAGATGATGATTCTGCTGTCCCTTTTGCTGTCTTGCCCTGTTTGTTTGACACTGACTGAACAGAACATAAACGTTTTCATCAATGAAATGTGATCCGGCTTCCTCCCTCGTCAACATTTGTAAAAATACATGCATACATACATAGATTCCCGTCACCACCAGCCGTAGGAGGGGAAAAGTTGTACATATTAGGGGGGAGTTTGTAAATGTATGGCTGCGCAGCAACCGCTCCGCATGATGGACACCGGATTGACTAGACAAGGGGGGTTGCACTGGTGCCAGTCTCTCTGCCTCTCTCGCACAAATCAATCCTTACTGGATGAGGTTACGATGTACAATGTATTGCACATGTATGTACGTACGGACAGACTGGTGGACAGGGACAAGACGTGTGGGGGGAGAACAGAGGTGGGGGGGGGAGGGGTTCAGTCCGTCTGGAATTTTCGTTGCACTGTTGCGAGAGAGTCATCAGGACGAAAGATACCTAAGAGTATGTACAACAAGTCACCAGGGCAACGAGGCGGAAACAAGTCCCATGTTATATGATGATGCAAACATGCAAATGTATTTCCTGACAATAAATGCAGAGAACAAGGCCAGAAGGGACCAATCCAACCGGCTACTACCCTATGGCCCGAGAAAGCGGGCTCGTATGTAAAAGAATGAGACGATAATCAATGCATCTTTGCTTTGTTTCCGCCTCGCTCCTCCCGAATTTCCCAACCACAGCTTGTTGTTATCCTTTTTTCCCCCCAGAGTAACTGCTGATGTCTCCTATTCCTATCCATCTCCCTCTCTCAAAACCCTCATTCAAAAAGTCGAAAGCAATGAAGCACTGCTCCTAGATCACCGACGACACCAAACGCCGCCGCGACTAGCATGGCCTGCTTCCCAACTCTACTTGCCAGTAGATAGTTCCACCTGTTTGATATATCCCTTGATGAACGCCGTCGCAGGTATGCAAGAAGTAACAGCTTGTGAAGAAAAGGGGGGAAGGGGTGTTCGTAACGATCATGAATCATCCAGATGTAAGCTCGTCCCCATCGCACTGCTCTCGGGCGGCTCGATGCCCGGGAACATGGTATGGAGGGACTCGCTGCTGTCGGGCGTGTGGCTTCATTTTCATATCGCACCCGAGATCTTCCGTGCTGTGTTTGCTGCGGCTGCTGTGGGGCTGGTCATGCTGCCGACACGCCCGCTGGTCTTGCGGACACCGGACGGCCCCTTACCGTCGGGACCGCGACTACTGCCCCGGACCTTGGTGAGGACGCCACCGGCCGAGGTAGAGCGCAGGGGTGTCTTTGCGCCCTTGGCCTTGTTGAGGGAGCTGCCGATGTTCTCGGCGTCGTTGGAGGCGTCGTCGTCGATCAGGGAGGTGTAGATGCTGGTGGTCGTCGTCGTGTGGCTAGCAGAACGTGACTTGCCAGAGTTGGGCGAGACGGAGGACCTCCGGCCGGTACGCATGCGCATGTGCATCTCCTCGTCTGAGTCGCCGTTGTTGGCCGAGCTGCGCTTCTTGACGGACATGATCTCTACGTCCTCCTGGACCGCACAGCTCTCCTCCATGGCGGCGCGGGGGATGCCACGGCTGCTGGGAGGGTAGTGGCGGGTCTTCCGTGGCTGGCCTGGTGTCGGCGCGGGAAGATAGTTCTCCTGGTCTGCAGTAATGTTTGTTCGGTCGTTTTCAACCTCGCCCAGGGGTGTCCTGTTGGAAGCGCTGCGGGAGGGGGTGGAGGTCTTGCTCGGGCTACGGCCAATGTTGGCCTTGTGGATGGTGCGCACAGGCGTGCTCGGGTTGGCACTGGCGTTGGCAGCGGCGGCTGCCGCTGCGGCCATCTCCTTGCGGAGCCTCCTCTCGATGCGCTCCTCGACCCACCACTCCCGGAAGACGCCCTGGTTGAGGTGAAGCCAGTGCTGCTGGGGCCCGACGACCATGCCTGGCCGCATGAACCTCATGTAGCCGATGACCTCGTCGGCGGTGAAGCCATATCTGTAGATGAGGTAGGCACCGATCAGGCATCCGGTGCGGCCCAGTCCTGCCTTGCAGTGGACGGCGATGCCTCTCTTCTTGACGGTGATCATCTCATGTGCCAGGCGGATGAACTTGCGCACGGTGGGCATGGCCGGGCAGGTGCCATCCTCGAAGATCATGTCCAGGTGTGTGATACCCAGGCCCTCAAAGTATGAGGGTGAGTACAGTTCTGAGTTGAGACGCACGACGAGGCCGATGTTGCGCTCCGAGAAGTGCTTCAGGACGTTCTTGAAGGGCTGCGGCAGCGTCGGGTGAGCATCGACGGCGGCCAGGGTCTTGGGCACAGTAGCCCAGAGCTCCGAGGTCTCGGGAATCTTGGCGACGGGCTCGTGCTGGGGCGAGGCAAAGGCCAAGAAGTTCGGTGTGATCCAGTTGAAGTCTCCGTGCTCGACACGCTCGAAGCGCTCGTACTCGTCGAGGTCAAAGTTCTCCAGGGCGCAGACGCCCTCCTCCTTGGCTTTCCAGACACCATAGACAACATCCTGGACGGTAATGCCGTAGTCGGCCTGACTGTATCCAGCGTCACGGAAGGGCATCAGGGGCGGGTCGACCTGGGCAATGGGGGCCAGAGCAAGGTGTGGTGGCCATGACTGGATCAGGACCATGTAGCATGCCAGCAGGGTAGAGGCATTGGCGCGACCTGTGGGGGAAGAAGGAAAAAGACGGCAAGGTCAGCTTTCATGAATAACAAGTGTACATACGTCTGCGATGTTTCACAAACGAGTCAAAGGAGGGGGGGGGGGGGTGTGTTCTACTACTCACTCCTAGGGTCGGCCCTGCTCCAGAAGACGACTGGTCTGTCCTTGTTCTTATCGGCACCGAGGATCTCATGGAACTGTAGGGCAAACCTGTACAGGTGGCCGATGTGGAATGGACCAAAGTCATGGTGAAAGTTGTTGTAGAGCAGGGTGTCGTCCACGGTGAAGTAGTAGGGCTGCCTGTAGGCTGGCTTCTGGACTGCCTGAGGGCCGTGGCCGGCTCTCTGCGAACGCTTGCCAGGTGATCTTATGGAGCCATCGGGATAAGGGAAGAGGGTATCCTCGTTGGGTGGATGTATGTATGAGGCGAGGTACAAGCGGTCTTGAGAAAATGTTAGCAGGGATACTGGCAAAGGCTGCTGGTGGTGATGGTGGCGGTGCTGATGCTGTTGGAGGCAGTGAGGTGGGAATGACGGGTCCATAATGGGCCATGTTACAGCCAAAATTGAAAAATCCCCTCCATTGACAGTCACGAAGGAGGGAAAGATGCAAATCGTATGTGTGTGTGTGTGTGTGTGGTGAATGTGCACAGCGCGCCTTCAGCAGCGGTGAAGCTTTGCCGCAGCAGCAGCAGCAGCAGGTAGATTGCATGTGTAGTACGTACCTGGGATGTACTCGATGATCTGCCCCAAGTTAGAGCTCTTGGTAGGACCCATGGCTGTCGCTGCCGTCTATGGCCCTGACGACTCTTTCTCTCTTTCTTTTTCTTTCTGCCTCTTCGGGTTCTTCTTCTCCTGTCGGGAATACTTTGACGAGGCAGGAGAGGCAGGAGCCAATTTCCCAAGAGCTGAAGAGGGGAAGCGCCGAGGCGGGTTTTGAGGAAGAAGTGTTGTTTGTACTAAAGAGTACAAGAGTAGTAATATGCTTATGCTTATGCGGGTGACTCGGGGCCCGGCGGCAGAGAAAAGAATATCGGTGGCTGGGAACTGAGGGAACGGGGGGGGATTGGCTGCCGTCGCTGAAGGGGGGGCGGCGATCAGGATTGATCCAAGACAGAAACCCAAAACACAATAATAATTGCCAGGGCTCAAAGGACCATGCGCGTGCAACCCAGATGCAGAAGCTGGATGGTAAAGTGCTCGAGGGAACGGGTGTTTCGAGTATGGGAGACCCAGTAGGGGAGGAGTCGATCGATTAAGGATCGGCGATGTCCTCTTTTTTTCTTTCTGCTGCTTCCTTGTTGCTTCAGACGTGCAGCCAATGCAACTTGCTATGCGCCTTGGAAACAAGAGGGAGGAGCTAGTCTGGTGGTAGAGATGGTCGAGGAGTGGAGTCGCAAGGCCAGCCAAAACCTTGACGCGAACCGGTTTGTGTTTGTTGTTGTGTGTGGTGGTAAGGTGGTAAGGTGGTAGAGGTGGCAGGGGGGGGGGACGAGGCCGCGAGGGAAGGGAAATTGATGCTTGTTGAAGGGGAGGGAGGGAAACAAACAATTCTGCAACGACACGAAAAGGACGGGCTTCTTTTTAATTATGCGAAAACAGGAATTCTTGGTCTGTGTCTTTTTTTTTTCTCTTTCTGTTTAATTTTCTTTTTTTCCCTTTTTTTTTTTTTTTTTTTTTTTATTTTTTTTCACTGTTTTTTTTGTATTAACGGTTGGAGTTGTGCCGCCATTGTTGTTAAGTAGAAAGCACGTGCTCATTAAGTCTTTTTTCCATTGTCTTTATGTGGTACCATGTACTAAGAATACCATAGCAATAATAGGTGAGAGGAACATCCAGAGAAGCTCTGTGCTGGCCCTCTCCCCTCCCCCAATGTTATTGCCCGACCCATCCCTAGCGCTACTTGTGCCTGTTGCCCCAGTTCGAACACCCCGTCTGACGCCTTGACGCCCCTGTACCCCCAATCAGCGCCCCCTGTAGCTCCGTTGACAGGGCAACCACTGGGGCCTTTTTACTGGGGCAGTGCTGGGGCCTTGTGTCGGCTCGGCGTGCCAGTGCTCCTGATGCTCCTCCTCCTCCAGTGGCTCCTCTCAAGGCAGTTCAGCCGCTGGGGCCACTGCGGGGCCCATCCCTCCAAGGTTTCGCTAGCACCTATCTACTTTTACCTAGGCAATCGCCCACAACGAACTGGAGAATGCACACTTCTGGTGTCATGCCGCAGGTTCAGGGTGGGCATCATCCCCAAGTCCCCCCCACAGAAGAAGCCTGTCCCATGGTCCATGCGAGAGTAAACGCCCCTCTCTATCTCTCTCTCTCACAGCAGCCCTGTTGCCAATTGCCCCAGTTCCCAGAAAGAAAGAAAAACCAGACCAAGACAAAGAGAGAAAAGAAGGAAGAAGGGGGAGAAAACAGCACTAGACACGTCGTCCAAGAGACGGGTCCAGACCCACGCACGCACGCCCTCGACAAGCCCTGGAACGGCCAAACAACCTGATAAACCTTGGAAGAGCCGCTGTGAAAAATTCATTCCTATGACGAAGGTCTTGTCTTGTGTGCACACATTCCCGACAAATCGAATCGAGAACAGGATCCAGAACCACCAACAAACACACAACCCCCTTTTTTTTTCTTCCTTTTCCTGCAAGCACTTTTAACAATGTCGCGTGACGTCGACGGGGAAATCTTCCCTTGCTCATTGTAAGTTCTCACCGGGTCGCTATTCTTGGCCTTGGCCCTTGCTCTTCCCTCTCTCTCTCTCTTGTGTGTGCTCTCCTCTGTTTCCTCTTTTGCTCTCTTGCTTCCTCTTGAAGGATTTGTGGTCCTTCTCCTCCCCTTGTCCGCCCCATGTCGACCCGCAATACCGATCGATGAAGGATGGATTGACGGGAGACGCGATGGGGAATCACGACACATAGGCCAAAGCACGCCCTTTGCAGGAGGGGGGACCACGGCGGCAGGAGGAGGAGGAGCAACCTGCCCACAGCCAACACGGATACCACCCAAGAAATACTACCTTGGCTACCTGCAAGCGAGCTGATCCGGCTGACAACCCCCAACCCGCGCGTCTCTCTTTTCGCGTTTTTAGAACACTTAATATCCCCTTCCCCACTCCCAGGCTGTCATCCATCGCCATGAGGGCCCTGGCAGTCGACAAGGAGTTGTCACCACTCGTGCAGAGGCGCTTCTCCACCGCCACCACCACCATCGCTACCACTCCCGCTACTACCACTGCGACTGGCCCAGACGCAAGGGACACGCCCGGGTCCGGGCGCCGTGGACAGGGGCATGGACACCAGCTTGAGCTCCAACCCGAGCCCGAGCCTGAGCCTGAACAGCACCACGGGGAGAAGAAGAGTCTGGCCAGCGGCCCCCCAAGCCCGGACGCTACTGCTGCTGCTGCTGCTGCCGGGTGTGTCCTGCGGGTCCACTACGAGGCCACAACGAACCGCATGCTACGTGTCGCCGTCAACTCTTTCATGGATAGCCTGGCCCTCATACTCGAGGTCATGGAAAAGCTCGATGTGGACGTTCTAGAGGCGCAACATGCAGGGTAAGCATGCGTTGCAGCCCGACCGCCTCTCTCTCTCTCTATCTCTGTCTCTTCCCCCCCTCCCCCCCAACCCCCCTCTCTATTGTGTCTCTCCTCTCTCGATCAATCGATTTCAAATTACGGAGGAGTCCGTGGCCAGGCTGGCGGTGACTCATGCTATGCGGAATGAGTTGGCGATTCATTTTTTCTTCATTTTTTCCTCGGGTGATGCCATCAGTTTTTTTTTCATCATCAATCAGCATCGTCATCATCGTCATTCTCATCACAGCCTCTTTCTTCTCCTTCGCTTGAGGCGGAATGTCGGGGATCTGGCTCTTTGGGATCGCTGTAGGATGTGGGGCCCTTGAGAGCCCTGTTACTCGCATTTCAGGCTACATGTGGTGTGTGTGTGTGTGTTTGTATGGGAACTACATCGTATACCAAGTAGAATCGCAGCATACAAACATCTCGTGCTCTTGAGTCACACCAGCAACCTCATATCCACCCCCCTTGCTGTCCACGCCCCTCCTCTCCCTGCCATCAGAGCAATGCCGACCTCGTACGACAAATCATGACTTGGTCACGTTCACCTTGGTCTTGTCTGTGTGTCATATGCGAGATCATCATCAGCCGCGGAAATCCTCGAAACAGCATAGAGAGAGTGAGGGAGAGAGGGTCGGTGGGGCCGAAGAGGTGTGCAGAGAGGAGGTCCTGGAACACTCACAGAACGCTACGTGGTCGCGGATGTTCTCTGCCTTCTCCTTGGGCTGTGGATAATACCAGGCCGCATTCTGCAGTTCCTGACCTGTTATGTCATTAGAAGAAAAAAATCAGACCAAAAGTTAACCCAACGCTTCCAGTTTTCTTCTTCTTCGTCTTTCAGTACATGGGTATGTGTGTATGTGTGTATGTTTGTGCTTCTTGTTCCTCACCTCCCGCCTTGATCGTATAGTAGCTCGCATCCCCCTTCCAAGGGCAGTGGGTCGACAGCTCCGTCTTGGAGAAAAGCTCGGTCTTGACGGACGACGGCGGGAAGTACACGTTCCCCTCGACCTCCTCCCAGCTGTCCGTCTCCGCGACGACGGTGTCACCGACCGCGGCCTTGGCGTGACCGGTGGGCATTCTTGTCCTTTTCCTTCTTCTCGTATTCTGCTTCTTTTTTTCTGGGCCACACTTTCTCTCTCTCTCTCTCTCTCTTTACTCTCTTTTCGGTTCTGCAGGGACACGTATTCGATCAAACTGTCGGTCGGTCGGTCGGGTTTTTACTCGTTGGCAAAAATGGTTCGGGACAGTGGTTCGTTGGTCCGTGATCGTTTCGTTTGGAGGGGCCTAGGTGGGTGTTGAGTGGATGAGAGGGGACAAAGAAAAGGACGAGCCCCCTTCGCTTGTTTCCCCTCCCTTCCCCCCTCCCCTCAGACATACATAGTACATGCAGGTTCCGATCCTCCCGAAGGTGGTGGTGGTGGTGGTGGTGTGGTTTGTCAAGTAGCAGTAGCAGAGTGACCCCCGGCTTATTCAGCCTCCATGGGGTTGGTACGTACATACTTCTTTGCGTGTTATGTACCCCAATAATCACTGTGCAGTATGCAAAGTATGTAACGGTCCCCGGCTTGGCCGCTTGACACACACCGTTTTCATGGGGCGGGGTAGATACCATAAAAAGTACGATTACTGTATGTAGACAGATGGAGCCGATCTTGGGGAGGCTACTTGGTTGGGGTAGTTCAACGGCTGGCTTGAGCTTTGTCAGTGCGCTTCCTGCTGGGACCATGGTGGATAGGTCAAGCAGGCCAGACTGTCTCTATCTGCTCTGGCTGAATGAGACTTGCTGTGACCGACGGATGTTGTCCCAAGATGGGTGAAGAACGGTACCTCTCGACCATAGACAGGACATTTGATATCATCATGAGCGCAAATCATTAATCCAGAAGACTTGATGAGATGATGCATAGGTCTCGACAGATGATGTAAAGAACGGCAGCAATACCTGTTTACATATATCTCCCCGCGCGTGAATCTCTCTTTCTAGTGAACGCCCATCTATGCAACTGATCTCGAACGCCAATGCAGATTCAGAAAAGGGAAGGAAGCAAAAGAAAATGCTGTACATGCCATGCTGAGAAATCTCGTACGCAACCACAGCACTCAGACGACCGTCTCCAGCGTGTTGAAGTCTCCAAAGCACGTCTCCTCGAACCTGGCCAGCTCGGGCATCTTCTCCTGCACCCTCAGGAACGTCTCCAGCTC
The DNA here is from genome assembly GCA_014850475.1 of Cryphonectria naterciae. Taxonomy (NCBI): domain Eukaryota; kingdom Fungi; phylum Ascomycota; class Sordariomycetes; order Diaporthales; family Cryphonectriaceae; genus Cryphonectria; species Cryphonectria naterciae. Next base: position 141,645 of record JACWST010000085.1, read on the forward strand.
GCACCACCCGTCCACCCGGCTCGCGTCGCACTCGGGGAAGCTCCAGCCTAGCGGGATCGTCCTCTGGTTCAGCACAAAGTGGATGTACCGGGTCTCACCCCCCGCCGCCCCCTCCTCGTCCTCCACGTACCCGTCCCCGCCGCGGTCCGCACGCACGGGCTTGGGGGCGCGGATGATCTCCATGTCGAGCCGGGCGGCGAAGGGCGTCAGGTGCGAGACGGTGAAGTTGTGCTTGCCCGGGTGGTGGCGGGAGGAGAGGGGCGGGTCGTCGCGGGTGGACGTGAGCCCGAAGGCCGCGAGGATAGAGATGATGTTGGTGTCGTGGGAGAAGTCGAGGTAGAGCGATTGGTTGAGGGGAAACGTCTCGGTGCTGCTGTCGAGCGTCGTGTTGATCTGGCTGCCCGAGTAGCCGAGCGTGTGGTTCTTGAGGCGGGCTATGACTTCTTGTTGATAGCCTATGCCGACGGCACGGGCGGTCTTGGACTGCCAGCCGGACGCGGCTGAGAAGAATAGGTCTATTGGACTTGGTTAATACACACACACATCATGATGTACCATCTGAGAGAGGCAGGGCCAGATACGTACCGACCGAGTAGCCGAAATTGATCCACTCCTCATAAGTGAAGAGTTCGCAAAAGCGGCTGAAGCCATAGGCAATCTTTGTGTGGAACAGTAGTGTTAGTCTCACAAAGAACTGCTGCTTCAACAAGAGAAGGAAAGACCTGGACAGCGAGCTCACCGTCTCATAAGGACACATGCTCTGCGCAGCATACGTATCATCAACCGTCCAGTCGTACCCCTCCACCATACTACTCAAGCGAGCCGTTGCCTCTTGCAGGTACACTTGCGCCCACTCAGCCGTGACATTCATCCCGCCCTCCAGCTTGGAATTGGGACAATTCTTATACCCGGCCAAGGAGTTGTTGAACCCATTCTCCTCGATGATGACCTCGATGGTGGCGTTGTTGGGCCACTCCAGCCCAAAGAAGCCGGCCATGAAGTACTCGGCCGACTTGAGCATGCGGTCCTGCGTCGTGGTGCGCACGATGATCTTGCTGTTGGGGTTGTACAGGCTCGAGTACATGTACGAGTGCAGGATGCCCGAGTCGAACAGCTCCTGGCGGCCCTTGGGCACGAGGATCTCGTAGCCCAGCTGGTACTCCCACTCGTTGAGGAAGGCGAGCGGACCACTGGCCCTGAAGGCCGACCTGCCCTCCTTCTTCTCCTTGGCCGCTGCGATCCTCTGCCCCAGCAGCATCACGTTGGAGCCCGTGCCGGACGTGGGGTACCGCGATCCGTGCCGCGACAGCATCTGCAGCTGGACGATCTCCGCGCCGGGGGGTAAGGGCCACTCGTCGACGCCGAACCCGGGCGACGGCGTGTACGGTGACAGGTACCCCATCATCTGGAAGATGCTCTCGTTGGCAGTGCCCATGCCCTCGATGGGGACCGCCGTCTGCAGCGGCTGGTTCGGCACGAAGGTGGCGGAGGGGTCGAACGTCCTGGTCTGCGCGAGGAACGCCGGCGCGCCCGTCGCCGTCGGCCCTGCCCACAGCTCTGGGCTTGTCTGGAAGTACTGCGGCACCGTGGGCGTGGACCCTGCGCAGTCGCAGGTTGAGTGGGAGGATCCTGAGGGTGATGAGCCTGTGTGGCCGTGCTTGGGGAAGTCGGGCGCGAAGATGAGGTTGATGGCCACGAGGATGAGGAGGCCTGAGATGAGCGCTATGAGGATCGTCTTGAGGTTCACATTGTGGAAGGGCCGTGGCCGGTGGTAGGGCCCTTGCTGGACGGGTGTGGATGGCTCGTCCAAGTTGTCTTCTCTATCGTCGCCCTGCACGAGATGATAGCCTTGTGCCTCTTTGGGGCTCAGCTTCAGCGAAGGAGGCACCATCTTAGCAAAAAAGGAGATGGGGGCAGGGTCTCGATGGAGTGGGAGAGCAAAGTTTTGAGACAGTATGATTAGATCATCGAGTATGTATTAAATTATCAAAGAAGATGAAGAAGAAGCAGCTAAATACTGAGTGGCCTTGGTGGCGTTTCATCCACAGCACTGAGATCAGTAACTGCGGGCAGGAGCTTGTCGTTATCACGAACTCTGTAACTTGCAAGTGTTAAGTGAGGCAGGAGCACGGGCCAGGTCTAAGATAGAGACACACCCCTGGCGTGCACAGTGTAAAACTGCGCTCATGATGCCAGGCTCGGCTTTTGACAGGTCATTTCTGAAATCTACTTTGCATTAAGGGTAGTGAGATTGTCAAACATAGATATTGAACGGGTCTGTAACACAAAATCGAGCAGAGAAAGATTCGAGACTCGCAGAAAAGGTGGGCGATCACAAGCGATGAAGGCTGCGAGGCAGACACGGGAGAGCATGTCAAGCATGTTGTGTACGTAGACGCCTCCTGCCCGCTCAAAAAAGACCTAGTGCAGCAAGAAAGGGGCAAAGCACATATGCGATCGTCTGATGGTAACGTGCTGGTGGTGGTTGTCCTTGAATATTGTGGTGGCTGAGATCCGAGACAATTGGCACATGAAAACGGCACAAAGATGACAGCGGACGATGATGACAGCATAAGCGCTCTCTCTCTTTCTCTGTTCCTGAAACAGTTACGACTGTCTGAATGGACTTACCCTGTAGATATCAGAGACAGTGTGTGTGTGTCAAAGCACCGGGAAAAGTATTCTGCAGTACATTTTTAAGCTGTGATGGCCTCGATGGCGATCGCGGTGAATGAAGGAGAAACCCATTCAAAAAGATAACATTTTTGTCTCTTACTGATCGACGGCGACCCATACCACAGTACATGGTAGCACCATACAGTAGGAAAGTCTTAGCCTCCACCTTGGCGGTTTCTCAAAGGTCCCGTAGTGGCCTCTACGTAGCATGTACGGGCACTATGCTAAGCCCAAAGTGCGACTTGCTCGCGCCAGCGGCTGGGCCTCAGTTGGTCAGCCTGACGGGAAAGCTGAAGAAGAGGGTGAGGTGACGGGTGAGGTGACGTCGGGCATCACGTGCGGAGGAACCCCCCTGGAGGCTGTGACAGAATCCATTCAGAAATCTCATGCAAGCTCATTGGACCCATCAGGACATTCTTATCTCTTGGCGGAGACCCGCCCAGGAATGCCTAGTTCAAAACAGAGGGGCGCTGGGTTTCTCTCTCTCGCAACAATGACGGGGAACCATGCCAGCGGGTTTCCCAGGGTTGTGCGGCAAAGGCGCGGGGGGGGGGGGGGGGGAAGGCACGAGGGAATTACTACAATTGTATGATGTTGAAAAATTGGCATTG
>JACWST010000086.1:0-11950 GCA_014850475.1 Cryphonectria naterciae
GTTGTTGTTGTTGTTGTTGTTGTTGTTGTTGTTGTTGTTGTTGTTGTTGTTGTTGTTGTTGTTGTTGTTCGTCTCTTCGTTGTCGTCGTCCTCGCCGTCGTCGTTGGCGGCGGCGGCAGCAGCGGTGGCGGAGGAGGTAATTGGATGACCGCCTTTGTTTGTTAGGAGATAAAAGGTTAGTCAAGGATCGAACGGTCTTGTGGAAAGGGGAAAATTGAAGCAGACACTAAGCGGGGCCTTGTCTGTGGGGAGGAGGCCGACATGTTCGACATATCCTCTGTGTCTGTACCCTTCTTGGTCACAGCTGTGTGACCAGGCTGGGGCTCAGCAGCATCAAGCATACCAGAACCCAGCGACTCCAAAGGCGGGTATGCCTGTAGGTCACCAGCAGCAGGGGGAGGGGGAGGGGGCTGCTGGTTCAGTGGTGTGGGTGTCGACTCACCACCAGCTGCTGCTTGGCTGGCCATCGATGATAACGACAAAGACGACGGCGACGATGCCTGGGCTGGGCGCCTTGCGCCCTTTAACATGGCCGAATAGGACCACTTTGGAGCCATGGCAATTGGCTCTGATGAAAAGGAAAAGAGCAATGGAGAGCAGAAAAGGATTCAGCTGAGGCAGCTGAGGATGGTCTTGGATGTGGTTGTAAGGAAGTCTTGCTGGCTGCTTTGATCAAATTTGCAATTGGAAGTAGGCAGAACTTTGGACCTGGAACTTAAGTAAGGCACAGACAGATCTGCGTTTCCTTCACTTGGAAATTGCATATCTTGGATTCTTTGAAAGATCAGACGGCTGCACAGCTGCCCCTAAAGCTGTTGCAGTAAGTAGCAGAAACTTGAGCTATCTCTACTGTGAATCTATATGCTGGCTCAGCTGCCCATCTGCACTCTTGTATGGGACAATAGCAGCTTCTGATTTGTCTGCCTGTGTTGTGTACTTGCTTTTACAATTGCTCACCTTGAGCATTTAGGAATGCTACTTGTCAAGACTGCAGCCTACTCCTCAAACGCAGAATCAAAGTGATTTCTAGCATTATATTGCTTTTCTCTTTGATGTACTATCACATACTCTTCTGACAGACAAAAACATAGTCTTGAGTCATTTGAAGAATCAGATTTCAATGCTATTGAGTTCTCTAAAAAAGATGCAAATTAATACTCTGGCAGGTTTTCAACCAAGCAAACCTTGAGCAGAGTGGGAATGAATAGGGTTGTGCTGATGAGTGTGAACATCAGAGAAAAACCATTATTATTCCCAGATCTACATAGTCAATGTGATGCCAGAGCAGAATGACCCTTGGAATCTCAGTAAGTTGCAAGTTCCTATATCGAATCTATGTCGCCTTGACCAGGAGTGGCGCGGCAGCCCTTAGGGTGTAAATGCCCCCATTGTCCTACCTTCGTCACTATGCAAACGGCGGAGGAGCTCGCGAGAGGGGGAAGAGCCATCGCCGTAAGTCTATGCAGCAGCTAAAGAGCAAGAAGCTACAGTAATGCCAGGCCCGCCACGGAAGACCCAGAGCAGCAAATATACTTCTATTTAGAGAACCCTAAGAACCCCACGGAAGGGCTACTATTATGCCTTACACTCTATCACAGCTACACTAGCTAGTCGAGACCTAGCGATACGGAGACCTCCTAGTTCCAACGACTCACCTTCAACCAGACAACAAGCAAACCAACACGTCAATACATGGGACAACGAGACCGAACAACAGTCCAGCTCCTTCTCTGATACCGATACCGGCAAACAGAGTGACGCCTGGGGAAACACCAACAACACTGACAACGCCTCCGAGTCGCACTAGTAACGGACAAACGGGATACACGACCTGGCGATGGTTCAACGAAACATACAGAAGGACTTTTTTGGGATTCGGGAAGGTTACTATGGATCAGAGGGAGGCGCACGCATGAGGACCCGCACATTTTGGGGGGGGGGGGGAAGCATGATGGGACCTTAGAAGTCTCCACTTTACCTTACACAAGCACCTGGTGAGGGCTACTGATATGCCTCCCACATCATAGCCACGCTATTTAGCTTTCCTCTCTTCTCCTCTCTCCTCTCTCCTCTCTTCGTCTCTTTCACTCGTTATATACCTCCCCAATAGACTGGCTCGTCTTAACACAATTGCGATTCGAGACATAGCGATCGGGAGACCGCCTAGTTCCCTATAGGTACCCAATAAGTGCGAGGCCAGGTGGGTCACTGGCCTCCTATCGCCAGCCACCCTCTGTCTATAGCCTCAGTTAGCCAGCTGTTTTTCCCTTCCTTTCCTCTATAGCGCAGTCAATACAGCCATTCCCATACAATATGTTTCACGAAAGGCCTCTTGTTTCCCAATACAAAATAATCTCAGCCTCTAGCTCTCAAAAAGTGTTCTACTCGTACTCGGGGCCTTGTATTCCTCATATCAACTTATCTTGTTGAAAAACAAAACCTAGAGTTGGCCGCACACCATGATTCCTGCCTGAAGCCTGACGGGCGTGCTTCAACAGTATGTGTCGAGCTCGAGAGAGGATTGGCGGATGAAAGACATGACCACCGTGACCAACAGCATCATCAGCGCCGCCAGCGCTACTTTCACGCCTATAACGACAGTACGCAGACGACTGAGAGGATCTAGTTCAGGAGGGGAATCAAGCTGTGCTTGTTTGTAACTTGTCCAAGAGATATTTCATTGGTCGGCGATGTCGAGTGATTATAGCAGCATCGTTCATGATCGATCACAACATGCACAAGTGGAAGCTATTCATATCTATATGGCACTCCCTGAGACAGCATCCAGAAGCTCTTCTTCACAAGGACACAACGACCTTGGCAGCACTGACCCCGCTCTTGTTCAGATCCAGCGCGCCCTGCAGATAATACAACCCCCTTCCTACAACCGTACTCTCCGGCGCCGGCTTCAGCGCCCCAGTCTCCAGCGCAGCAGGCACATACTCACCCCAGATCCGCCGAGCCACGTCCGGCTCCCCCGTAACAATCTGCGTGGCCAAGATGTGCGCCACCTCCACACCCTTGCCGAGATCGCCCTCCGGCGGCATCACACCCACAGCCGCGACCCGGCCCCCACCCAGGGCCTCCACGACGGCCGCAGTCTGCCGCACGGTCTCCTCCGTCCCAATCGCCTCATACGCGCCCACGAGCACCGCACCGGACTGGGCCAGCACGGCGGTCAGGACGGCCACGACGTCCGGGTTGTGGTAGTCGAGCACGTACGCGGCGCCCAGGCCCTTGCAGTAGCCATAATTGGCCGGGCTGGCGGTCGTGACCACCGTGTACCCAGCCGCGGCGGCAAGCTGGATGACCGAGGACCCGACGGACGAGGACCCGCCCCAGACCAGCAGCGCCTCCTTGGTCTTCTCCCCGGCGGCAGAGGCACGGACAGCAGCATCAGCGGGCGACGACGATGAGGATGGGACCTCTGGCGCGCGCAGGCCCAGCGTGTCTTTCAGATACAGCCCCGCCGCGGCGGTGGAGATGCTGAGCGGGAGGACCACCGCGCTCTCGTAGTCTATGCGGTCCGGGATCTTGGAGACCGTGATGGCTTTGAGCTTGACGTACACCTGGAACCCGCCCTTCTCGGCGTCATTCGAGGCTAGGCCTTGCCCGTGGGCGAGCACCCTGTCGCCCTTTTGGAACTGGGTCACGCCGGAGCCGAGGTAGAGAACTTCGCCTGCGACATCTGCGCCGAGGATTGTTGGGTACTTGATGTTGAAGCGATTTTTGCCAGGGGGTGCGGACTGGATTTTCCAGTCGACGGGGCTGTGGCATATTAATTAGTTTTGTTTTTATATTCCTTGATGGTTTTTTTTCTTTCAATTAAAATTCTGTTCTCTTTCTCTTTTGAAAGAACAAGAACGAAGAAAGAAGAAGAAGGGACAGCCGTAGAATTACTTGATGGCAACCGCTTTATTCTTGATGATGATCTCGTCGTCCGCCAGGCCGTCCACGGAAGGGAAGGGGGCGGTGGCTACTTCCAGAGCCTCTTGGGGCGCAGGCAGATAAGAGGCGTAATTTACGTATTTCATGGTCATAATAGTTTAGACTTTTAGAGTGAGGGGCTGGGTGAGTTGAGGGGTTGGTACAAAAAAGTTGGTGACATCCCAGGGAATGAGGTTGGCAATTGGACAATTTATATGATCCGCTTACAAATCCCTGGCGAGGATCAGCTGGAATCACGCCATGAGCTTGAAAACTCCGTTGGGGTTTACAAGGTTGATGCCGAGGTCGTTCCAATTGGCAAAGTCTATTAGAAAGACAGACATATTGAGAAGGAGAAGGGGAGAGAGAAGGAGAGAGGAGAGAGGGAGGACAGTTGTATTTACCAGGCGTGGCATGTAGTGTCGTTGTCTATGTATTTGCAGCAAGAGGTATACATACATACATACGCACAAAACGAGAACGAGATCCTAAAAAGAATATCAACTCCAACAACTCCCAAATCCTCGCTCGAGTGACGCTCATATCGCATTTCGTGTCGTGCGTGCATCACACCAGTTCGCTCAAGTCCAAAGCTGGTAGAAGAAAATTCATCAGTACAAACAAACCACCCGCCGCCCGCCGCCCGCCGCCCCTGCCCCACCCCCTTCTTCTCCCGGCTCTCTCTGTCTAATCCTGGTAATAATGAAAAGAGAATTGCATGAGAGATTAGAATCCTTTCGAGATCAATTCCGCAATATATCCAAGCATGACTGTTGTCTGAACATTGTGAAGAAGAGGAAAAAGAACCACAAGAAGCAGCAGCCACAGTATTCCATCAAACCATAGATATGTCGGGTCGTCATCTGATAGCTCGTGCCTCTCTTAAAATTGGAAAATATCTGGGCCAGGAAAGTCGCCCATCATCTGGCTGAAGAGCGGATCGTTGGTCATAATCGAAAGGCCGCTGAAGTCCTGCATCCCGCCGCCGCCATTATCATTGAGGCCTTGCAGCGTGGTATCCCACGCTTGCGCAAACCCGTCGCCCAGGTTGTCGTAGTTGATGTCCTGGCCAAAGGTGACCCAAGGCGCGGGATTGGCCGGCACCTGGCCGTGCTGGTAGGGGTTGGGCGGCGGTGGCATATTGCCATCGCCATTGGGCTTGTTTTGCCCGCCACTGCTGCTTCCAGCATCCGGCGCGAACGAGCCCATCTGCCCGTACCAGGCATGAGCAGCCATGTTCCCGTTCCCGACACGGCCGTGAGATGCCTGAGCGTTGTTTGCTGCTGCTGCTGCTGCTGCTGCTGCTGAGGCGGCTTGGGCTTGGGCTTGGGCTTGGGCTTGGGCTGCGGCGGCGGCCTGGTTGGTTGTGGCCGCCTCTGAAAGGAGTTGTAGCGGGTTACTGCTCGCCTGTGCTGAGTAAGTGGGCGTTGTTGAGCTGGTGGGCGTGCGCTTATCAGCGGCGGCCCGGGTCGCGTCTGGCGTCGCGAATGGTGACGTGCCCTCGGCCGCATTCGCGGCATCAGCAATCCGCGCCGACTGGTTGAGCTCGCCCTTGCTGATCTTGTGAAACCAGGACCGAATCATCACCAGCACCACGAGGAACTTGGCAGCCGGTCGCGACTTGTCATCAGCCCCCACCTCGCGGAACTTCTCCAGGAGGGTGTCCAGGTGCTGGTCGACCTTCATGCTGTCCTTGTCGATGACCTTGCCCAGCTCCGAGTTGGGGGCGCAGGCGGCGAAGTAGATCCTGATGAGCACGACAGTCGCGTAGGCTACTTTGACAAAATTGAAGACGGGCAGACAACGGATGCTGCTGGAATCCATGGAGAAGAACGTTTCAAAGATGCCGTCGATCGCTGTGAGACAGGAGGCCAATGCGTTGGTGTAGGCTGGTGTTAGTGCTGCGGTGCTGATGAGGCTGTCGCGAAGTGTCTCTGCGGCGAAAGGAGCCTTGAAAGCATCGGCAGGCTCGTTCTGCAGTGCTAGCTCATGCATGTAGAGATTGATGGTATGGAAGCTGAACTTCAATGACGCTTTGGTAGCAGGACAGGAACCAGTTAGTACATGCGCTTGTTGTCATGAGAGAAAAGGCGGGTGGGGAGTCTTGTGTCTGTGTGTGCTTACGTTGCATGAGCTCTCGAGAGACCTCCTGCCTGTGCTTCTCCAGCTCTCGTTCGAAGCCCCTGACCTTATGCTGTGTCATATAGTCGGAAAGATTGACGGCAACAGCAGAGTCATCCATGCAGAACTGGAAGCCAATCTCCTCGGCCAGTTGGTGCGTGCGCACAAGATGACAGAGGTATCTGTCCGTGGGCGCGGCATCAGGGGAAGACTCGAGCACGTCCAAACACTCAGCCATGAACGAGGTCCAGCGGAGCAAAAAGGGCCGGTGGAGGGCCATGGCAGTGTTGGTCGTCAGAAAGTAGCACATGAGCCACGTCCGCCTGGCCTCGATGGTGGTTGGATCGGGAGGAGGCTGTTTCCTGAAAGGATGGTCTCGCCAGTTGGGGGCGCCCTGCTTGGCACGTCGGGACCTCCGCTTGCCCAGGCCGAGGTCGATGGCCATGACAGCGGCCATGTGCACGAGCTCGTAGAACTTGAGCTCCTCAAAGTGCTCAGGGGGCCAGTACCAGATGACAGAGATGTTCAGGGCCTGCACGAGCTCGATGCTCTTCTCGCCAGTGAGCATGATCTTTTCTGCAAAGACCTGCATGAGCTCTTTGACGATCACCCGCTGCACATTCGGGGTTTCGGAAGAAGCCGCGGACATGACGGCGAGGAAGAGGATGGGCTTCGTCTTGCGGCACTCGCCCACGGTCATGTCCCTGGGGAAGACCACACCTGGGAGATGGGGGGCCATCTGATAGTTGTATCGGTCGAAGAGCAGGCTCGCCCTCTCCGAGGTGATGATACCGCGGTCGACAATGTCAGAGTATTCGTGACTTCTCGTGTCCATGTTGGAGTGCGCGACAGACGGAGTCGGTGCATCCTCTGCCGGCTCCCGCGGCTCTGTATACTTTCGTTTCTGACCGGCCAGGACCATGGGCGGTGGGTATGCCATGGCGCTCCCGTCTGCATACGGCGACTGATTCTGCGAGCGTGCCATGCTCGCCGCATCCCTAGACATGCCAGTGCCCACAGTACTCCAACCTCTGGCGGCATTCATACCGCCAGCTGCTCCTCCTCCTCCTCCTCCTCCTCCTCCTCCTCCACCACCACCACCACCGTACATGATGCCTCCAGCCCCATCGGGCATGCCTGGGATGGGCTGACCGGCCTGGGCGGCCTTGGTAGCCGTCAGGCTGGCCGTCAGGGCATCAATCTTCTTCTCGAGCTCGGCAACCCTGCTGTCCGTCTTCTTCTGGCGCTTGCGGGTGGGCTGGGTGACGATACAGTTCCTGCCGGCCTTGGCACATCTCTTGCAGGCACCGTCGGGATTGTTTGGATCTGGTTCGCAGCGGACCTTCAAGCCGCGGCATGCCTCACAAGCCCTCGGTTTCTTGGGGTCAGCCCCGCCAGCGTCGTTGTCGGCACCACCGGGGGTATCGTCGTTGGGGTCGATGGTCGCAGAGGGCGGCGTGTGGAGGTCATGGTGCGGGTTGTTGGGAAAGGAGGTCGTCTGGGCCAGGCCCTGGGCCGTTCGCGAGATGTCGGGAGACGAGGCGCTGCTGGGTGTCGACGAGGACGCTGCGGCTGCGGCGGCGGCGGCGGCGGCTGCGTAGAGGGCGTTGCTGGCGCCGTTCACGTTCCCAGAGGAGGAGGCGGCGGCGGCGCTGCCACCACCAAGGCCATGCGCGGAGCCGGCTCCATTGTTCTCGCCCGTGCGTAGAGTGGAGCTGGAGGGCCGCCTGGCCGAGGAGGAGGTCGAGGAAGAGAGCGGCGCGACGGAGATGGTGGAGGAGGAGGAGTGGCTGGCGGGATTGCTGCGCAGGCGGGGATCTAGGGCAGAGTCCATGGCCAAGGTCATCTCGGGTCGCAAGGACCTCCTGCGCCGGGATCACCAGCTCATCAAGAAGATCCAGTACTCGACGGAGGCGGTGGGCGGATACCCGTTGACCGCGCCGGTATGGTAGCTTACTGGGTCTCGAAAAAGAAAAAAAAAAAGAGTCGAGGGTCACGACTCGACTCGTAGGTTCAATCAAGCGTCGGAGGACGGCGCTTGTGGAGGAGAGAAACCGACCAGAGCACGGCGATGAGGAAGCCCGGCCACCGATCTGCCTTTATGCTGCCATTCCCCACGTCCAGGCCGTCAGCAAACCCCCCACGATGGCCTGATTGGTGAATACTGAAGTACGTGATACCCCGGCTGTCTATACGCGATGGATGAGGTACCTGCCTAGCACCAGCCTCCCAAAACCCCTCCCCCGAGCGCTGCCTGCCCCCCCCCCCTCCAAATTCAGTCAGCCTGGCACAGGCGGCACAGTCAATAAGTAATCAACTACGAGCCAACCACATCCTTTTTAGATTATTATGATGAGCCGCACAGTCTGTCTGACAGCCTTTCTTCCTTCAGGTCGTATAAGACCGGCTCTCATCTCGTTTCGAACCAACCCCCCCCCCTGTCTGCAGCCCTTTTCCCTCCTGTCCCAACGTCAAACCCCATCGCGATGGCACCATCATCCTCACTCCACCGCCAACATCACCCTCAGTAACCTTCACAGGGACCTGTTGGGATAGGTTGGGGAGGCAATACAGAAACGCGTCTATTGATCAACAGATGGCGTCGTCGTGTGTCGCACGCTGCACTGGGCAGGCTGCGTAAGTCGTCTTGGGCGGCTGGTCTGTCAAGCTGCCTGGAGAGTCGATACAGGTATTCGAACTTGGCTACAACGGAATCCAAAACCAACTCAGGGCTTGAAGAGCGGCTGCATCGCCAGCAGTGGTTGCGGCGCAGACACAGATGATCATCATGGAGCCAGCTCCCATCCATCGAGACCAGGAGAATTGTTGTTGACCAAGGTCGCAAGCCGGCGAGCAGCGCAGCTCCCCCTCAACCATGACCTTTGCGAGATAAGAGTGTCATATACTGCCTGTGCTGAGGTCCAGCGACAGGTCCCGCCTTCTGGAATAGCCAGGCGGCGTGCATCAAGGCCCAAACCCCCCCTCACATCACCGGCCCTTTGGATGTCCTCACCGCCCTTGGCATGAACGCAACGCGGTGGGTCAACGCGACTCAACCCAACAGAACCTCCTTTTTTGACGAGTCCAGTTACGGGTGTGCCGGCATGATGCTCCATGAGCAGGCGAGCCGTGCTTTTATGAGCAGAGGTGGTTCAACTATGGGATGTGCAGGGGGGCTCGTGGTTGCAATGTCCTCGTTGATGTCTTTACCGGCCATCTTTGGTCTTTGGGAACCTTACTTCGTTATGTGATACGTGCTGCTGAAGTGTCAGCTGGCGGTCATCCAGCAGGCTGTCCGAGATTCGACCAGATGCGTGGAAAAGTCTTTAAGAGGGGGAGAGGGGGGGAGGGGGGGTTCTTTTGCCATAGAGGACCGAGCTCCTCGAGCTCCTGCTTATGACGACGCCTCCTGGTGGATCTCATCATACGATCAGATACCTGCTGAAAATGACAAAAGGAGAGTTATTACTGGCCTAGCCGCCTATCGTTTGGGGCATCACCGCTCTGGGACATATGCCAGTAATGGGTATTGGATCTGGTGAAGGGGGCCGCCGAGATAATCACACCGTGAGTCAATTGGAAGCAACGTCGCCAGATCGGGTCTGGATTTCCCTAGTTGAGTGACCAACCTCATTGGGTTCGCGGCCTGGCCGTCACGAACCCGAAGAGGGCTGCGGGGTGTCGTGGATGGGTATTGATGTGAGGCTGTACGTGATATTCTGTCCGGCGAGGCATACATCGACAGACCAGCCAGTAAAAGCAAGACATCATACGAGGCCACAATTAGCTTCAACGTCCAGAGCGGATCTCGTTCTTGTTCATACTATGCTACTAAGATAGAGAGTAGACATACACTTGGGTTCTGACACGGATGCCCCCGTCCCGCCGCTCTCCCATGGTTACGACGTTGCTGCCGCGATACGTGTGCTGTGGCTGAGCCAGACCTCGAGCAGATATCACATAGTACTAATCCAGATTGCCAGGATTCGGGTTTGTTTGAACGACCTAGGGAGACGATCACGACAACGCCTCGAGAACCCCACCTTGTTGCTAGAGATAAAAATCCCCTCCAAGATAGCTCGGGGGAGACTAGCGACATGGAGGAGCCTAGCCTAGCCTAGCACCGTCGACACGGCTGATAGAGAGGGAAAGAGAGAGAGAGAGAGAGAGAGAGAGAGAGAGAGAGAGCGACGGAGACGTGTTCAGTTTACCCTAACGGGAAAAGGAGATTTACGTCGGGAGGAGAGGGGTGAAGCTCCACCTGCCCCTGCCCCGCCTTCGAGAACCATGACTTGGGCGTGTGTGTGTGTGAGAGCGAAGCTCGCCATTTCTCTCTGGGCCTCGGCTCCTTCCAAAGGCCTATACTATAGGACATCCACTATAAAGGTTATTTCCTTCAGCTTGTTTGTTTCCTCTTCTTCTTTCTCTTCTTCCTTCCTTCCTAGTCTTGCCATACACTACTATTGTGTTATGTAGCTTGTACTTGGCAACTTTCGCTTACCTAGCTCGTCCACGATGGGCAGGTCCACGTGGGGATCAGGGTCCAACCCCTGCCAGGGTCTAACCCCACAAGGGATTTAGCCGCCGCAGTACGTATCCTCACAGCCACAGCTCGAGTCTAGACCCCACGGGCGTCTTGTCATAAATCCTTATGACCTACTTGTTTGATATTGTATTTATTGCCATGTCTATCTTGAATCGCCAATCTTAATACGCTAGGCTCTGTACCAAGAAAAGAGAGAGAGAGAAAAAAATGAACTAAAACTTGTTACGGCCCAGAGTCTTGGGAACTCCCTCCATGACGCGCCAGGCTCTCGCCACTCTGCCACGTAATTTCATGTGCCGTGTCTTGTTTAGAGTAGGTAGGATGGCCCTAAGGAGGGAATGGCGTTCCCCTCCCCCTCAGAAAGACTTTGCCTAGTAGTGTTTGGAGGAAAAGCAAAGAGCAAAGAAGGATTCTTTTCTTCTCGGCACACTTTTTGTATTTGGGTTGAAACGACACGTGCGAGAAAAAAACAAGAGAGAAGGGGGGGAAATAGGAGAAAGAAGAAGAAAAAAATTGAAAAAAGAGAAGAAAAAAAGGGGGAGGAACTGCGTCACATACCGCCACCGCCAAGCTGATTTGTTGCAGGGGGGCGTTCTCGCAACAGGAGCCTCAAGTGCGAGCCACCATGGATCTCAACCTAAAGATCAGCTGTGGATGTTGAGATTAAGACGGGACACCGAGCAAGATTAAAGCCCCTGACCCTGTAGTCTGTACAAACTCTCACACTCCTTGATCTTCAGGGTCCGACGTCAGTGCCCCCGGGTCCCCCTTCCATTATTAGATTTATTGTTGGGGAGGGAGGGAGCAGAGCATATCTGTGCAAAAACAAGCACGTGTTCTAATTAGATACCCAATTCGTATTGAATACTTATTTATTTTCTATCACTTACCACTACCATCGTCTCCCCCCCCCCTCCTTCTCCCTCTTTATACACACCCTTACGTGTCTCTCTCTCTCTCTCACACTCTCTCACACCGGTCTTTTTCTTGTCCTCTACCGAGGCGGCTGTGTAAGGCCCATAAATTTTGTCACTGCGAGTCACTCATTCATTTATTTGTCTGTCTCTCTGTCTGTTCCAACTCGGCTTCATATTCTGGCCCCAGGCCCCTTCCCACCATTCACGTTCTACCTGCCTGTGTCACCTTCGCAGCAAACATTTCACTCAACTTCTCGGCACATATTTTTTTTTCTTGTCACTCTTGGTAAGCCTTTATCGACAGGTTATCATCTTGTGCTTGATTTATTTCAATTGCTGCTCGCTTTTTTTTTTTTTTTTTTTTTTAATAAAAAAAAAAAAAAAAAAGAGATGAAAACTTTCTGTTAGGGTTCTTGTATTGCTGCATTCTCCTTGCTGC
>JACWST010000086.1:11960-40311 GCA_014850475.1 Cryphonectria naterciae
CTTTTTTTTTTTTTTCTCCCTCTTGTTATCCCTTTCTCGACAGTTTTTCATCTTTTTTTTTATTTATTTTTTTTTTTTTTCTTTTTTTTTTTTTCTTGTGCTACCAAAAAGAAAAAAAAAAAAAAAGAAGAAGAAATCTTTCCATTACGACACTTGGTTTCTTTTATTCACCTTGAGTCGTACTCACACACGGCAATATAACATGAGTCTAGGACGGGACCGTCTGCTCTCACCTCGCGAGGTTGAGGATCTCATCGCTGATGGCCATCTCATCGTCATCTACGATGGCCTCGCCCTCAATCTTGACAAGTGGCTCGACAAACACCCTGGAGGCCACCTAGCCATCCATCATGTGGTTGGCAAGGACGCCACAGACGAGATCAATGCGTAAGTCTCCTTTTCTTCTTTCTTTCTTCTTTGCCAGCTTCCTGGTCTGTCCCTTCCTCACGTACACATTGTGAAGAGTACGAGATGACCAACATGCCGCAGCTATCACTTTGACAAGACCCTGCGTCTCATGAAGGCTTTCCGCGTCGGACGGGTCCAGCTGCCTTGGACCAACCTCGTGCCGCCCATTCAGGGAGGTGCTCACCGCAAGCTCGACGAGGCGGATGACAACATCGAGGTGGATCTTGACACTGTTCATCTTACGGATTCTACCACGGAGGAGGACAGCACCGAGGTCTCGTCTCTATTCAGCGTCCAGCGTGACCCCCTGAGCTCCGACGAAGATGAGCCCGAAAAAGTCGACGTGGCCCACGCTGCATCGACATGTCGTCTCAGGCTCAACAACAAACCCACTTCGGCTGACAAGACCGTCGTGGGCTCGGACCTAAGGAGCCCTCTGCCCACGGAGAGGCTCTCGCGCGAAGCGTACACGGCAGCCATGGAGCAGAAGGAAATCGCGGATGGTATTAGGAGCTACCCTTCGCTGGACCAGGAGACCCAGGATGCCATCCGCAGAGAGTACCGCGCCCTGCACAAGCTCATACAAGAGCGGGGGCTGTACGAGTGCAATTACTCCGAGTACGGCAAGGAGGCCATTCGCTATTCGATGTTATTGGGTGCCTTCCTGTACTTTCTTCGCATCCAGTGGTACATCCCGTCGGCCGTCTGTCTAGGCCTGTTCTGGGTACGTGTTTGAATTCCTCTCCCTACTCTCCTCTTGTTGGTGTTGGTGTTGTTACTGCCGCCATGTTATTGAACAAAATCAGCTAACACATACACACTTCACCTTCAATTCAGCAACAAATCATGTTTGTTGCTCATGATGCTGGCCATCGTGGCATCACAGGCGACTTCATCACCGACACGCTCATTGGGGCCTTTGTTGGGGATTTCTGCAATGGTCTCTCGATCGGATGGTGGAAGAGCTCACACAATGTCCACCACCTGGTGACAAACATGCCCGAGCACGATCCAGACAACCAGAACGTCCCCCTGTTCGCCACATCGCCCACCTACTTCAAGTCCATCTTCAGCTCCTTCTACAAGTTCCAGTTCGTGTGGGACAAGGTGGCAGACACGCTCGTGCCCTACCAAAAGTACACCTACTACCCCATCATGGCCGTCGCCCGCTTCAACCTCTACTTCCTCTCATGGTGCCACCTCCTCTCCCCGCGCGCCTCCCAGCTCGGCTCCGCCTGGTGGACGCGCTACCTCGAGATCGTCTTCATGGGCTGCTTCTGGGCCATCTTCGGCTACGGCCTGGTCTGGCGCACGCTGCCCGACTGGCCCACCCGCGTCATCTTCGTCCTCGTCTCGCACGCCGTCACCATGGTGCTCCACGTCCAGATCACCCTGTCCCACTGGGGCATGCCGCACTCCGACCTGGGCCCCACCGAGTCCTTCCCCCAGCGCCAGCTGCGCACCACCATGGACGTCGACTGCCCCGCCTGGCTGGACTTTGTGCACGGCGGCCTCCAGTTCCAGGCCGTGCACCACCTCTTCCCTCGCGTGCCGCGCCATAACCTGCGCAAATGCCAGGCCCTCGTGCGCGAGTTCTGCGCCCGGACCGAGATCCAGTACCAATGCTTCGGCTTCGTGGACGGGAACAAGGTCATGTTAACGCGTCTGCAGGAGGTTGGGAGGATGGTGGAGACGTTGGTGCAGTGCTCGGCGCACATGGCGGAGACGGGACACTATGAGATAGAGTAATCATGGAGGTTCTTTTTAGACAGGACTTTGGTCCAGGTGGTATCGAAGGCAAAAAGGAAGGGAAAAAAGGGAATAGAGAAACTTGGCGTCGTCTAGAGGGGTTATTGGCTGTAAAATCACTTAGTCAAACTGTAACAAGATACCCATTTTGTGTTTTTGTTTTATTTATTAACATATTACTTTTTCGTATTGTCCTCCTGCTCCTCACTTATTGCTCTGACATGTCTGCAATTTATAAACCCCCCCGAGAGCCGAGAATCCAGGGTTGATCGTTCCATGATGAAATGTGACGGAAATAATCAAGTTGGTTTTTAGCGTTCAGCGTCCTTTGTCCGAGTTGGCCCAGCAGAGACACCAATCGAGAAGAGATCCGCATATTTGAGGGGTTGGGGAGGACAAAGGGAAAGAAAGTAAGAAAAAAACGCCGTCATCAGTGCTTTCTAGTTCTCGGGCGATAAAACTCTGGAAACGTTGGCTTCTTTCTTGTCTTTTGCTTCGGCTGTTGATTATATGCCTTGGCCGTTTTCACTCTGTTGCGATATCTGTGAAACTTCGTACTGGTCGATCAAAGCATCTCCCTCTCCTTCTTCTTTTTGCCTTTCGTTGTGCAAGATGCAGGGTTGGTATTATAGGTTTGGTGTGCGAGTCTAGACATTCTTATATGTGCATCATATCATTTCCAGCTTGTACTGGGGATGGCCATCCTTTTGGTGCTTGTTCATTCGGTGTCTTGTGCGAGCAGTGTTTGTTTCCCATGACATGGTGAACCAAGCATTGTGGGCAATGATGATGCCGGGTGAAATCCGAGGGGTCACTTGTAGACAGAAGGCCAAGCAGTCAGTCATTCAGGTGAAGACAGATAATATCACCGTACAGAAACAAATGCCGAGTGTGTGATCGGGTGCTGGAGTCTCTTTCATTTTATCTATCATTCAGTGGCCACGATGCCAGATAATCAACCCGTGGAAATGGTGTGGCATTGAAACTCATGACAGGTCAAGGGTCCTTATTTCTTAAAAAGCTGAATCCATTCCGGTGTCTCACTTGGGGCATGGCCGCCGTCAACTGCGGAACTTCAGCCGCGCTGCATCCTGCCCAATCATTACCCTTCTCAACACCTTAGCGGATGAATGGGACAGCAAAGTAATTTGCTATGTGCAGTCGTGTGGAGAGATACCCTTTCCGCACTCCAACGCTAAACTGCACTTTCGTTCGGCTTGGCCGGGTCCAGTCTTTCACTCGATACCTGTTGCAGCAGCTGACCTTCTTGATCTAAGCCTTCTGCCTCATAGTCTTTGTAGCTAATATACTCCGCCCTTGATCTTCAGTGCTTCGCTGTGTTCGACGATGAGGGAAAAAGGCCCGTCGCGGAAGGACGACAGTCCGTTGAAGTAGTTTCATCTGCAAGCGTCAAGGATGACGAGAGAATAACATGCCAGAGCTCGATTGAAGGTAGGTGGACTTAGAAAGACACACACAAACTTGGCGGTTACCAACTAATGCTTGCTGTAATTACCCGTGGATATCTTTTGGGAGGACTTGCTGAATTGCTGCGGAGCCTCCTCGCTCCACTGACAGCAATGCATCATTCGTTTTTTCCCCCCCTTCTTTCACCCCTCCCCCCCCCCCCTTTCAAGATCATGTTGTGAAGCAACCAAAGTTGGCTCTGAAAAACGATGGCCGACAATATTGTGTACGCGATGCCACCGCCGCCCGGGGTCTCGCGGGATCCTGAGGCCCCGGGTCATCCGACAAGCCTGATTGCTGTTGTCTGTACTTTTTTGCCTATCACTGGAGTGGCCATGGTGATTCGACTATACACACGAGCCAGGATCACCAGACACGTTGCAATCGACGACTGTAGGTGTTGTTTTTCTGTGCTCAAGTGGTGGATTCATCATGGCTAAATGATTGCTAATTATTGCTTCTCTCACAGATGTGATGCTGGTATCCTTCTGCTTTGGGGCATTCCTAAACATACAATCTGTGCTCAGTAAGGCCCTTCCGATTCACAAATTATGAAAGACAGTCAATGGTGGATGGTGGCTTATATTAATGACCGCGCACCATCAGTGCTCCAATATGGCCTGGGAAAACATCTCTGGAACGTTCCACTGGAGCCGGATCTCAATCCAGACTTGGTGTTAAGGGACATCCTGGTCTCTGTGGCCTACTTCGTCTCCATGGGCTGTGCAAAGTGCTCCATCCTGTTATTCTACCTGCGCATCTTCACCACGACTGGCATCCAGAGAGTCATCTGGGCCGTCCTCATCTACACGGCTAGTTTTAGCTTCGCCGCCGCAGTCACCACGCTCTTCTCGTGCAATCCCGTGACCGGAGTGTGGATCTTGAAGGCCACCGACCATGTCCGCTGCATCGACTCGCCGGCCTTCTACTTCGCCAACGCCGGCCTCAACATTACGTCCGACCTGATGACCGTGGCTATACCAATCCCCAAGCTCCTCACACTCCGGATGCCCTGGAAAAGGAAGGTCGCAGCTTCTCTCGCCCTATCTGTCGGAGGGCTCGTGTGCTTCGTTTCTATTATTCGGCTGTGGAATTTACACTCATTGCTCACAGACAGAGATCTAACATGTAGGTTTCCCTCCAGAATATCTTCCTTTTCCTCTTCTTGATAATGAGACTCACGTTAATCTTGTCCATTATCAGACAACATTATCACCACCCTCATGTGGTGCTGCCTCGAAATCAATCTTTCCATCATCGGAGGGTGTGCAGCAACTCTGAAACCATTTATGAAGCATGTATTCCCAAGCCTTATTGGCACGAGCAGTGCTTCTCGCGGCGGCCATTCGGGGAGGGGAATCTCCTTGCAAGATCGCCCATCCAACAAGATAAGTTCAGCTGGGGACAGAGAAGATACAACAAAAACAACATCAGAGGGAGGGAGCCAGCACATCACCAATGTTCAGGCCGTCGACATCGCCAACAGTGAGGAGCTCAGCACAGGAAGGTATCCGAGCTTCAGCACAACGATCGACCTCGAAGCTGGGAATCAGCCAGAGCCCACAAGTTCGAAACAGCGAGAGGACTGGATGGGGAATAAATAGAGAGGATCTGCATTGCAATGGAGTTCAAAAATTCGTCGCAGCTGGGACGAACACCCTCGGTTTGACGATTGGAAATGCATGATCTGCAGTATTAGAGCTGCCATGGGAGGTTCACCTTGCTCAAAAATACGAGAGGCGGCCATTATATTATATAGATTACGGATCGTTCGCTTCTTGATTGAGTCTGCGTGTGTACTATATTTAAGCGACTTGGATTCATGAACCCCTCCTTAGATTTAGCTTTTTTCAAGCTTCGATGCCTAATGAGAACCCCTTAATTTTTCTGCCTGCTTCGGAGTCTCACAACACCCCCGATTCCACATGCGTTTTCAGTCACAGTGGATGGATTCCCGCTTTCGAACATTGTATCGCTGTGTATCAAAAGGAATGCGTCTTACGCATTACGATTTACACATCCTTCCATCTTCGGCAACCGTCCAAGCATCACTTCCTACTGCCACATCACAATAAAACAGGCCTTCAGGATCCCACTTCTCCTTGATCGAAAGCAACTTGTCGTATTTGGAACCGAAGAAATCTTGCTTCCAGTCAGGTTGTCTGAAATCGGCCTCGTTCATATAGGCGCCCGATCCTGGCGTGGCTTCTTCAACAGTCGGGTCGATCGTGTAAGTGATGAGGTCTTGCTCCTCAAACGCGTCTTCCCAGGGGTCTGTGAAGCTGAAAGGAACCTGAATAGCGGCCGACACAATGGTTTCTCGCCAGGCAGGCAGCACGGCATTATCCCCGCCGAAGGAGGAGACGTCGGTGCCGACACCGATCAAGGTAGCACCGTTCTCAGCCAGAGCCCGAGAAGCAGCCGAGAACTTGCTGGTGGTAATTTGGGAGCGAGAGATGAGGCGGCCCCCATATTGGGCAGTTCCGACCTCGATCAAGCCGTCGGGAAACGGTCCCCAGTAATGGACAAAATGCTCTATATAGGTTGCAAATTCAGTGTAGTTGACGCTGTAGGTCAGGTTCAGGCTGTCAAGGTTGGTGAGCAGTGGCACCATGGCTGTCTCAAGCTCGTCTTGCGTTGCGTTAAACGCAGTCAAGACGGAGATCTCCACGTAGTCAGCCGCGAAGTAATAGATGACCATGGATCCGAAGTCAACAAGGCCCGGGATGGCATAATGGAATGCATCAATGGCATTGTAGACGTTTTGGCTGGAATTGCCGTTGGCCGTCTTTTCCACGAGTAAGTTCAGTCCACTGGTCACAGCATCCGGATATGTCTTGATTGTCATGGATATGACAACCCCGTAGTTACCTGGGCCTCCACCGCTGCATGGTGTGCGAATCAGCAAAAAGCTCAACGCAATCGAGAAGGTAATGAATTGAAACGAACGGGCCCACTGACCTCAGAGCCCAGTAGAGGTCGGTATTATTCGTCTTCGAGGCGGTGACCAACTCCCCTGAGGCGGTGACTACTTCGAACGAGAGAGTCTGGTCCGCTCCCAAACCGAATTTAGTGCTGAGTGCTGAGTGCCCACCGCCTTGGGTATAACCACCAACGATTCCCACAGTTGGACACTCTCCTGTCAGTCCCACGCGACCAAGAGCTGCTGCGGCTTCGACAAGCTCGTAACCCTGAATACCAGCACCCAGCTTGAGCGCAGTACCTGTGAAGTCTGTGTCATTCCACTGGAGAGGCGTGATGTCCTTTAGGTGATGTGTCCAAACAGCCAGTGACCCGGCACCTGTGGAGCGTCCAAGGTAGTCGTGGCCGGTATTCCTGATAATGAAACGAATGTTCTGATCCTGGGCAAACTTGATTGCAGCGATGATATCGTCGGGACCAGTGGCGTTGACAGCGTAGCGAACGTAGTTTCCAAGCTCACAAGGACGCTCGCGAGGCGTCCAAGGATCACAGCTCTGGTTGGCAAAGAACGGTGCCATCACCGAGGAACTCGAGTTCATGCTGCATGGTGCACATGAATCAACAAGTCAGCGCCCAGCGCAAGGTTCTTTCAAGCAATCTGTTTATTCATTCCACGTACTGGACACCCGGCAAGAGCCATTGGCTTTGGAGATACGCGCATTCCTCCTCGTCATAGTAAGGATCATGACAAGGCGAGCCAAGCGGAATCGTGGCCACCAGCCGGCCCCCGACTGTAGTATTGAGAGACGCCCATTGGGTCTCAGAAGGCCAGCAGCTGTCTCCCGGGAAACATTTGCAGGTGGCATTAGAACTGCCTCGCAAATGTAAAGGCTTCTGCTCGCCAGAAGAGGCCGCGGCAGCTGAACCGCTTACCAGCACTGAAACTAAAGCAATGAGCCACCGCATGTTCATTCTCAGATATTCGTGCTGCTGTGGTGGGGGTTGCATCCAGTAAGCTTTAATCTGCAGGCTAAGACTTTTGTATTACACCCCTTTTTTGGAAAAAGTAAAGTCAACGGTCGACGACGTGGTCAGCGTGGTTTGGCTCGCAAGCAAATGAGATGAAGTGGCAAGGCAAAAATGTTTGTCAATCTACTTAATCAATTCAACACACACATTTGTCGTCGATATCCAGATGATATAACATCCCTTACCCCCCCTTCTCTTCCAACTATCATAAATATGCCCCTCAGAACGGCATGTCTCACGGATCAATCGGAATGATTCATCTCCGCACAACACTTTTCGCCTTGCGCAAGGGAAGAATATTTATTACTTGATTAATACATGCCAGTGCGTACCCCAGCAGACGTGTCGTTTTTTTCGTTACACTCGCGAATGGCTTCCTCTTCTGAGCCCCTCCGTGCAATTCTTTCCGAGAATTGACGTAATCGGCGCGGCCTGCGGCATTCGAACCAGGCTTTTGGGAAAAGAATGCTGACATGGTTGGTGGGGGCCACGGCAAAAGGGCGACAAGCAAAAAGAAAGCAAATCCCGATCAGCAAGATTCAAACTGTGAGAATACGGCTGGGCTAATCTTCCCGAGTTGAGCCTGCAAGGTGACTGCAGATCTCTGCCGAGTGACTGATGGTCTTGGGGGTCTGCATTTGCACTCTGCTTTTTTCTTTCTCTCTCTCTGATATTCTAGGTCTATTGGAATTGTAGCCAGCTCATAGTCGCGCATCAGGCTTTGACATCCGTTCGCACGGGAGCTTGATGGGAAGGCGCAAACATCACATGTGACTGTTATCGATGGACGACATGCCATCAGCTATGATTCTTGTACCAGCCCGATTTAAGGGCAGACTCATCTGGCCTCCCATGTGCGGATGGAGACGACCTGATCTCAAAGAAAATAAAGCCTTCCATAGAACAGAGTCGCTCCAAGCTGCTGGTGCATGTTACTGAGGAGATGAGTACATGGCACTGAATACTTGGTGGTGCAGGATGCGGGCTGCGTAGGGGGAACCTACTTAAAGTATATATATATATATTCCACGCTTCGCACAAAACAATCTTTTCTTGTCGACCGTGAAAAGACCCGTGTACAGCTTCTAAGGCTCTACTGGCCTGTCCAGATGCCGTTTTATCCACGCCCTGCTGGGGTTCCCAGCCCTTCTCTATATGAGCGCCACGAACGCCTTACGAAACTCGCAATGGCCATGTGTTATTTGTATCGCCTGAGCGTACTGGTGCGACCTTTGCAAGATGATCCCCTACATCAAGCCCCAGCGTCTTTATTTGCCTTTGATTCGACAGATCATACTGGAGACCTAGGATCGACAGATCCTACATGGAGAGAACCTGCATGGCATCGTCCACATGGACCAGGGAACCTTTCCGAAGCGTGACATCGAATGCGACCTTTTGCATTGATTTGCAAGGACTAAATTAATAAAATCCAATCGCCCTGTGATTGCTTACTTGAAGAAAACCAAAGGCGCCTGTGCTTTGGAGAGGGGGGAGGGGCGTAAGCCTGGGTAGGATTGGTGTTGTGATACCATTTCCTTCATGGTGGTCAGGACAATAAACAGAAGACTTCTGACAGTATACCTCACGCAGTGTCCTAGTCATGATTTCTGACTTTTTTTCCTTCTGTCTCTTGTGGACCGGGCCACCGTTGTTTTGGTCTATCATAACAAATTTTGTGACGTTGGCTTTTTCGCTCTCGATTCTATCCCTCTCACCTGGCTCTCCACTTTGCTTTCACTCACATCCTTCTCCACTACAGATCCCAAGTAATTAGACGGTATGGGCTGGGTTTTTAACACCCCTAGCGACACGTCGACATGGGGCCCTCAGATTGTTGCCATTGCCACGATATTCACGGGTTTCTCCCTCATCATTGTCAGTATGCGAATATATGTCAGGGCGCATTTGATCCACGCTATGGGGCTAGGTAATCTTTTTCATGCTACTTTGTGTTAACACAGCCAACTGATTCTTGTCCTCTTCTTTAGATGATTGGGCTATAATATTTGGCTGGGTAGGACTTCCTTGTGGATACCTATAAGAAAGCCATCGTTTATCTAACGAACCAGTTCGGAATTTGTGGCTACTCAACATGCACAATTGTCCGTGAGTGCAATCGTTCTCTCTTGTGCGTACAATTATGCAAAGATGTTGACCGCGTGCCAGAAACGAGATGGGGACTCGGAGTCAATCATATCAATGACATGCCTTCCCAGAACATAAAAACTTTCCTGTTGGTAAGTATCCCCTTCCTTGGCCAAAATGGAGAAACTCAGTCGGAGAGGTCCTCCGTTATTAACTTTACTAGATAGAATATATCGGCTCACCACTGTGAGATAATGATCCTCATCCTTTCGAGCACATCACCATATTGGTGCTTGCTTCTAATCATGGCATATCCTAGTTACGTCTGCTGCCTCTTTGGCTTCAAGTTCAGCCTTTTGCTGTCCTACCTACGATTTATACCACGTGGAGTGTGGAGAATCGCTACCATCGGGATGGCCATTGCTGTCACTTTGGCGCACATAGCATTCCTGTGTTGCTTTCTCTTCGGATGTAATCCAGTGAGTAGCTAACTAATGGGAGCCCGTGTCGTAAGAGGCACAAATGAAGAAGAAGACTAAACATGGTGTCAGATTGCCAAATTCTGGGATACCAGCATCACCTGGGGCCACTGTCTTGGCCTCCCCTTCTACACTGGCTTCTCTGCCCTGACGATCACTTTCGACTTCCTCATGTATGTTGTGGACCAGCGTGTGTACTTGAGGACCATATCCACTGATATGATTATTGAACCAGCATGCTGCTACCATTCCCCACTCTCCTCCGAACCAAAATCCGAACCCGCAAGAAGGTCGTCCTCTGCTGTCTCTTCACCCTCGGTGTCTTCATCTCCGCAGTGCAGATCGTCCGCTTCAGCTACCTCAGCCAGCTCGTCAACCTCCTCGACTCGGCCAACCCCATCATCTGGTCCATCGTCGAGAGTAACCTTGGCATCGTCACGGCGAGCATTCCCACGCTGGCGCCGCTAATCCGATACTTTTCGGAGAAATCCCGAGTCGGTGAATATTCTGGAGAAGGGGGAGAGTCTGGCGGCAGGTCAGGGTCGGCAGGAGGAAGACGAGGAGGAAATAGGCCGCCGGCACATGAGCTCAACTCGTTCCACAGGGGGCTCAGGGGCCATGGTCCTGCAGTTGACAGGGACGTTATGATTACAAGTATTCATGGCGACGATAGCACTGAGCGCATCTATGACCCATCGCAGGGTGGCATCATGAAGCGGACAGATGTGCTTGTGAGCTCAACTCATGGGCGGACGAGCGAGCAGAGTATGCAGGTGGATGAAGATACACTGTGAGCTACGCTACATTAATTAATGAGTGTCACTTGAACGTCTGCAAAGGCATTACGTATCTGGGGGAGGTGTCTGGTTTATGCAGGGTTCTGATCATCGAGTACATGTCTCGAGTGTCTTTCACGATCTAATGAATAATAATTGAAGAATAGACAAGCAAACCTTGGATCCTACGTAATGTTCTACTTACCTACTAGAGAGACACGGACTGGCATACATGTGAGTGTACAGCCTCATGAGCATCGATATAATAACAGTCAAGCTCATGGTGCTCAACACAGGATATTCTAGCTCGAGGGCACTGCCTAACCCTTGGGTCAGAGACTAAAGTATATACTATGAAGTTCCATCTGTCACGCAATTCGCATTGCATCACGAATAGCCTCCAGGCTCAGCGCAGTCCCTCAACAAACTGAAATAGATTTTCCTCTTATGTGTGGCAGACTTCATCCGAAGAGCGTCCATAATGGACACCAGGCTACAGTGTCCCTCTTCCACCTCGTATTGTGTGCGAGCAATGGCTGACTATCATTCTTCCTTGATCTTTTGTGCAAATTGTGCGTGGCGAAGAACACTTCTGGTTCCCGGTGAAAGAAAACAGGAGAGGAGAAGAGCGTGGGGAGGGGGGGGGGGGGGAGAAAAGAAAAGAAAAAAAAAAAAAAAAAGAAAGAAAAGAAAAAGAAAAAAAAAAAAAAAAAAAAAAAAGAGAAAACAACACACCAAAGGATATCAAAGTCGTGTCAAGTAACATCATATAAAACCCCCCGTAGAAACAAAATCGGACCTCTGCGCCCTGTGAGCTCAAGAGGTCTTATGAAACCCAACAGTAACAGAATGCAACTACTCCCAACGCTGCTGCTATCGCATCTTGGCCGGATGCCGCGTCATGTCCGAGGTCATTCCAATCATGCGTGTCATGAACACAACAGCAGCTTTAGAAAAAGCAGTCCTGATCCTCCTCATTCCTCTTGTCATCCCGCCACCACCGTATTAATCATATAAATTATCGCCCGTGCCGGCTCGACCTCCTCACATCCCGAAAGGGCGCATCGCCACCCGCGAACCTGTCAGGCTCCACCTCCCTGAACCCCGACTCGCGCCTCGCGCTAGAGCTGCGTCGTCGGTGGCTTCTAGCCTTGTGTCTCCTGGGCGGGCTGTGCTCCTCGATCACCACCACCTCGTCATCCTCATCATCCGTCACGATCCGCGGGGCCGGCGGTGCCGCCATCGGAGGGGGCGCCATGGGCGGCGGGGCCTGCGAGCTCGTCCTGCGCATCTGCTCTTCGACCACTACCCTCTCGGGCTGCGGTGCCATACGGCTGGTGCGGATCTCCACCGTCTCGCGGCGCGGCGACCGGTGGTGGTGCCGCGAGTGCCGCCTGCGCGACTTGCGCGTCACCACGCTGGCCGTACCATACGAGCTGACCGTGTCGCCGCGGCCGCCGATCTGGAAGCACGTGTAGATCAGCCACAGGAGGAGCAGGAACCCGCCAACGGAGCCGAGCACAATGCCCACCACCGTGCCCGGGTCGGGTCCTGCATTAAGGCCAGGGTAATTGCCGGGAACTGTGACGGTCTCCTGGCGTGCGTGCACATGGAGGCTGCGGCTCGGCGTGTTGAGGACGGGCGTCTTGAGACTTCTAGAGGCGACTTGTGGTGGTATCGAGGCGGCATGGAAGCGCCCGGCGATCGCTGCTGGGTCTGAGGATGAAGTTTGTTGTGATCGAGGCTCGGGCTCGCGCGGTGCAAACGATTCCATCATGGCGGCTGGCAGCCGCGGCGACAATATGATCGGGGCCATCGCGGACGCGCTGGGAACCCGAAGGTCTCGGAAGAAGAGAGGGGGGGGGGGGGTTTGCGCAGAGCCGTCAGTCGCAAAGAAAACGGAGACGTCTCTATCGCGGTTGTACGAGACAGACCACACAAGCCGGGTAAATATCACGATAGGTTGCGTGGCTGGGTGTTGAGCATTGCCTAGCGTGCTCTCTGTGCGACAAGGCGGCGCCTCTAGGGGGCTTGAAGGGCTGCAGATCGTTGGCGCAAGGAGCCGAGATCTTGCTGGGCAGCCAAGGTCTATATCCAGACAAGATGTTGTGGCGAGTTGTAGTCGTTGAGGTACGAATCGAATCGTCCGATCGTCGCGTGTGCCGAAGACTGGAGACCTGAGCCTTCACCCGGGCTGTCGGCGCGAGGTAGCCGGCGGGAGGATGAAATCGCGAATTGGCTGAGACGATTCCAACACACTCCCTCCCGTGTAGACGGCGCAGAAAGGGTGAGTGTGTGTTTGAAGGTGGCAAGTCGAGTCAAAAATGTATAATCCGGCGGAGACGAGGTTCGTGAACCACTCTAGAGATGAGAGTGGAAGATGGCAGCAGGATAAAGTGGGAAAAAGGCACGTAATTCGGACGAGCAATGCAAAAGGTCGAGGGAAGAATCCGCAGGGGGCCCCAAGAATAGAAGGACGAGAAGCGAAGGGCAAGCAAGAAACTTGGCATGCATATGCAGAAGCAGGAGGATTCACTGACTGGGCAGGGTGTGGGAAAAATAAAAAAGGCAAGGCGCAGTGGAAGGTGAGAATGGGGGGGGGGGGTTGCACCTGGGGGATTTGGATTGGGATTCCCCCCACCATGATGATGCTGGCAACAGCCATCCCCCGCCCCTCCCCCCTGGGACAGCGTATTTAGTACGTTAGTAAACAGGGCCCTCCAGTTCACCAACCACCGCATTTACACCTGCCGTGCGCCGGCGCCTTTTCGGCATCAGCTTCCTTGTTTGTTGTCTTGTCATCCCAAAGCTCAACAGCAACAGCTGTCAGATAAATCTATGGAGTAGCTTTCTGCATTTTGACAAGGCTGAGATCTAATCTGTAAGAACCTTCTCCAAGGAATATGTTTGACTCGTTGTTGGTCTGGAAAATGCAACTATACACGACCAGGTACTACTACTGACCAGGCCGCTATAGCTGGATCTCCTATATAAGCCGCGATCCTGTCACTTGCATGCAAGATGACTGAACTGCATGCATGGCATAGTTGAGCTTTAAGATACTATGATAAGACATTAAAAATAAATAAATACATAAAATCTATCTGTGCAAAAGCAGTCTACACTCTAATTGAGGCGATCAAGATCAAGGTCCTCAGCCGCATTTCTCCAATACGTCAGGTAATATTCAGTGGCTTGATCCACCACCCAACACACACCTCCTCATACGAAGCCTCGAATACCTCTTATGCCCGAAGATTTCTTCTCCTTGTCCTTCTTTTCCTTTCGCGAGTTCTGTACGCCGCCTGTGCAAAAGATGGTCAGTCCAATGTTCATCTGAGTCTACCAACACAACAACAGGAGATCGGCCAACAGACTTACCTCGCCCGTAATGCCGTACTACTTCCGGCTCTGCCGTTGACGATGAGCTCAAGGTCCCAGATGCCGGCGTAGAGGGCCGGTGCAGCGCCGTCTTGACCGACGAGCTCGCTAGCGCCTCGAGAGGTGGCGTGACGTTATACTTTGCGCCCTCAACAAAGGCCTCAGGGTCCGAGAAGCCTCGCTCACGGAGCGACCTCTTGCGAACCGGGCTCAGCGGATCACTGCTCTGCACAATCGCCGAGATCTCGGCATCTGAAGAGTCCGAAGCGATGCCTGACCTCATGGGCAAGGATTGTGCTCTGGCGGCATTCATGTCGAGGAACGACGACTCGAGATTGGTGTACTTCCTGATCAGCTGGGTGTGCTGCCTCTGCAGCTCGGCCATCTTGGCTCGGCTGGCCGCCAGAGAGCTCTCAACGGCTTGCTTCGAGTCGCGCTTCCGCCTCGACAATCCCGCGCCGCCACCACTCGACAGCGCGTCCTGGAGCTGCTTGTTGAGCTCTGCGATCTGTGACTCGTATAACTTTCTCGTTTCCTCCATCTCCGAATCGCGGGCATCCAATTGCATGCTCAACATGACCGACCGGCTGATCGACACGGCGGCCTCGGCCAGTCGAGCTTCTGCCTCCTGCTCCCTCGCCTGATACGTCCGCTCCAGCTCGACGAAGCGGTCGACCTCGGCCTTCAGCCTCGCAATCTCTTCCGCATGATCGTGAACCGCCTGTTGGTTCTGCTTCGAGTTCAGGTCGGTCGTCTCGTATTCACACAGCATTTTGGTCAGCTTCACAGACTCCTGCGTCTTGACCTCGAGATCACGCTTGAGGGTTGCGCTCTCGCTGCCCCACTTCTTCTGCTCCTCGCGGAGCAGCTTAAGCTTGGCCGCCAGATCGGTCTCCCACTTCTTAGACAGGTTGCGACGGTTGTCCGACTCCTTCTTTGCGCGGAGTTCGGACCTCTTAGCCTCTTCCAGCCGGTTGCGCAGGCTGCGGTTGATCAGGATCAGGTTTTGTGTCTCGGCCTCTGTGGCTGCCTCTCTCAACTGCCGCCTCTTCAGCTCGCCGATGTGAGCCATGTGCTGTTGCTTCATGTACCGCTCAAACGCCAGGTCGTTACTCAGCAGCAGGATCTCCTTGCGGAGTTGCGAGACCTGATCGCTGCCGTTGCTGGGTGTTGCTGAAGAGACCTCTGGAGGAGGCACTGTCGCGGCCGCAGAAACCTTGCTTGGCGGTCTTTCAGGTGCCGAGTCCTGGTGACTGAGGGACAAGGAAGGCACACTGTCATTGGCCATAGACTGGTGCAGCCCAGACTTTATAACCTTGTTGGAGTTGATCATATCCTGCAGGTTGGTGTGTGAAGTTGACATGGTCAAGGACGGCGGCAAGGTTGGGCTATCAGCCAACGCCTCACGATTGTTGCGCGTAGAGGGAGCGTGGCTCGATTGGGACTGACGTCGGAAGACCAAGGACTGCGTACGGCCGTCATCTAGTGTCCCTGTGAAGATGGCTGACCGCCAACTCTGGTCTCGGGATGACGAGCGGTCCAAAATGGCCTGGCCTGTAAGGAACGGTTGATCCGCCCTGCTTCTTGCGGCATATCCCATCTCAGAAAGCCCAAAGTCCTGCTGGGCTCCGATTTCAAGCCCAGACCCGAAATCTGTGGCCAGACAAAGCGCTGTGCAGTCCGCCACGACCTCAGACGCCTCGCTCTTGAGCCACCGGCTGAGATCGGTCTTCTCGCTCTCCACAGTGAGGCAGTAGAAGTTTGGATGCAGCACATGGTACTGCCTGAATCGTTCTGACTTCTGCCGGATTTCTGAAGGCTGTACCTCAATAGTGTCCGCCTGCGGGTCATCAGCGTGGCGCAAGTAGCGCTCGGGCTTTCTGATATAGTCGAGGAAGTTCAGAGGAAATAAACCATATAGTATGGTGAAGTAGCTGAGGAGGTTGGGTTTCGACGCATGGTCGATGTCGTGTGAGAAGACGCACTGCTCCCAATCCGAAGGCGGCGCAATCCGGTTGGCCTCGGGTTCCGCGCCCGGAATCTCGGCAGCTAGCGATCTCTCCCGGTCCCAAAAGAGTAATCTCGCGTAGACATTGAATAAGGTTGGGAGGTATGGCACCAATGAACTCGGCACATTTGGCAGCAGCATAGTCAAGGCGGTGACAGCGATCGTGACCACCGTTGTCGAGGTGTCATGTTGAAGACAGCGCAAGATATTGTCGAACAGCGGCGTCTCTAGGACGACGTGCAGATGCGGAGGCTGGCTCTGTACAAACTCACAGAGGAGCGTAAGAGCTTGCGCGCGGTAGTCTCTCTGCACCATGAAAGCGTCCAAGGCAATCAGGAGACCCTGCCAGGCAATTAAAGTCAATAAACCCCCACTTATCATCATTCATGGTTCTCATTTTTTGGGTGAGCGTTGACGACGACTCCGATGGCGACTCACCTTGGGTCTCTTCCGACCATAGCTTAGTAACCCTCCACGTATCAAGTTCGCCCTGAGCGATGCCGAGGAGCTGTCACCCTGCTGACCAGGGAGGTGGGTGGACTGCATCCATATGTTCAGCAGCCGGATGGCAAGCTGCTGCGAGCCATCATTATCTGCGGCATGGTCGCCGGTGAGGACGGCGAGGGTATTGGCCCAGGCTTCCGACCGGAGGACTTTATCCTCCGTCAGGTGATTCAAGACGGGCTCCTGCACACGATCCCACCAGTCGATGATGAAGGCCGGGTTGTTCAGGGCTGGCAGCAGCTCACGTAGGATAGCAAGCCACGCGGCCTGAGAAGCCGGACTGTCTTTGACGGACTTTTCCCAGATCGACAGCAGCTCCTCGTGAAGGCGTTCCGAAGGCCCCTCGTCGCCGTGTCTGGCCAGGTAGGCCTCGATCACCGACACAAGCTCGTCCGGTAGGGGAAGAGTCGCACTGGGCACGAAGGCGTTGATAGCCCTGACTAGGTCCTTCGTGGAGCTGTAACATGGTCAGAGAGTCATGGCCTAGGATGGACTGTGTAACAAAGAGAGGTCAAGGCGTAATTGAAACACCGAGCACAAGAAAACCCCACATTGATCGACAACTCCACGCACAACTTTTGCTCATAGGAAAAAGCTTTGACCCCGTTCTAGGGGGGAGGGGTTGGAAAATAAACATACCCGGAAGAAGACATGGCTGTGGTGACAGCAGAGGACGACGTTCGATACAGCCCAGAAAGAGAGCCTCAGCGAGGGAGGATGGGGTCAGACCAGGATTTGTTGGCTCCAGTGAGGTGACAAAATGGATCTCGCGTATGCAGGTGAGACAGCTGCAAGATTTGTCACGATCAAGAAACATGATCAGGCCAGCGGAAGACGGCGGTGGTGGTGACAAAAAGGTTCCTGATTGCGCCGGCAATGGCACCACCACATACCACCGGCAATCGAATGATAAGGCCAAAAACGCTGCGGCAGAGGCCGGCTGAGGAGATGCTGGCAGCGGGTCGAGCTTTGGGGGCATCCACCTTCCGCAAGCACCGATCTGGGAGTGGGCTCCTTCCCTGTAGCTTTAGTGCCATTTCCCCGCGATATCCCACCTGCATTCCCCACAGCGATCCCGACACTTCGCGTCAGGGGACAAGGGCCTTTGAGCTGTGGTCTGATGAAGGTGGTGTGGTGTTACTTGGGCATTAAAGAGGTCAGCTCACATCTAGAATTGACTCATTCAGGGGAGAAGCAGCAATGAGGTCTGCTGATGAGAAAAATAATGACTATACGAGAGCTTCCTCTGAGAAGAGAGACCCAGTTCAGGGGGTGAGACGTGGGGGGGGGGGGAAGGAATAGACACAATCCTCCTTCTCAGGCTCAGTAGGATGATCTGCCCATAGAAACCTAGGCTGAACTACTGCTTTACATCAATAGTAGGATGTATGCATTGCAGCTGATGTGTTGGCCCCACCAGACCAGATGATGGATGGATCTATTATGGCATAACCTGCAAGCCAGAGATGGGACGCGTGAGCGGGAACAAGCTTCCAACCCCGCAGTGCTGCAGCAGCATAAGAGGGAAGGGAGCTTGGGGGAGAGGAGGGGAGGGGCACGGGACACGGGACAACCTGTTTCCTGCACACCAAACCTTTCAGACCTCTTTTTTCTTCCCCAAAACAACAAACGTCGCTGACCTGCACAAGAACAAGCCACATCACCTACCTGCCTCAACCAAAACTGTCCTGCACAGCTTCTATCGATTATCCAGCCAATTGAGCACGACGACAAGAACATCTGAGGATTGTCTACTATTGTTCAATTGATTCACTCTCGAGCACAAAGCACTGCTTCTTTCAGCTTCTTTCAGCCTTTCATCCAATCCCCAACAGTTGCCCAAGATGGCCTCCAAGACGAGTGCAGCGGCGAATGAGGAGCCCGTGGATGTGCTCTTCGCCCTGCACGACAAGTTCAACATCATGGACTTTGCTGGTCCCCTGGAGGTCTTGACTAAGTCCCTCCACGACATCAAAAACCCTGGTATGGACCTTGCACCCACCAAAGCATAATTCATAGCCTTTCCCTTGCTCCTTCACAGCTATGTTCTGCGCTGCGCTGCTTTGCTTACTGACCCCATTGCTATCTCCTCAGCATCCAAAGCCTTCGATATTACCATCGCCGCTGCGGAGCCCAAGGTCCTCTCCGATGCTGGTGTCATCATCGGCTCCCAGATCTCCTTCAAGGAGGCCCACGAGCGTCTTGAGGACTTTGACGTTGTTGTTGTCCTAGGCGGCAACACTGACCCTGTCCTCAAGGCCAAGGCTGAACCCCTCGACCTCATCACCGCCTACAGCGAGGTCCAGAAGAAGGATCCCACCCGAGAGCAAGCAATCCCTCCCCCTCCTTTCCTTCTTGAAAACTATGCTTGTAGACATCTGGCAGTATTCCTTTTACTGACGCTATCGCCCACCATTCCAGGCGCACCCTGATGTCCGTCTGTACCGGCTCCCTGTTCCTCGCCCAGCAGGGTATCCTGTCTGGTCTCTCCGCCACTACCCACCCCGATGCTATCATCCGATTCGAGAACATCTGCAGCCAGGCTGCCCAGCGTGACCTGACTGAGCGCACTGATGTTGACGAGAACTCCCGCTACATCGTCAACAACCTGCGCTTTGAGCTTGGCGACGAGGATGAGAATCCCTACGTCCGCCATGAGAAGCCCGACGGGCGCCGCCCCTCCAACGCCCGGTATGCCAAAGCACCCCTCATGATTGTCAATTTGCATGCCTGCTAACTACCCCCCTCCCCCCTCGACAGAAAGGGCAGCATGTCCTTCAAGAGCTCCAACTCTCGTCGCGAGTCGATTACTCGCCGTGCCGCGATGCGTCTTGGTGGACTTCGGGTCATCACATCTGGGGGAGTCAGCGCTGGCATTGATGCTGCCTTGTATCTTGTCAGCGCCCTGGTCTCTGAGGAGTCTGCCAACGAGGTCGCCCGCATCCTGTGCTGGAACTGGACGCGTGGCACAGTCGTCGATGGCCTTGACGTCTAGGTGTAAAATCCCTAGGAAAAAAAGGTCCTTGGTCTCCTGCGGACAAGTCTTGTTCGTAAAGTTGAGAGATCTCGACGACTCTTGGTAGATCTGGAACGGTCTGCACCCTTTCTCAAATCTCAAGTCACCGTGCAGATGAAATGAGCAACTGAGAAATGACTTCATTGGTGCTACATAGAAGCTGACTAAAGAAAAGAAGAAAAAAAACCAAACAATAAAAAATGACACCCCCCTTTTTTCAAACCACTCTTCCTCTTCTTATACTGTAGTACTATAATGCATCCTATGCACAATCCTGATGTCACGATCATTGTCGTTGGTGAGAAGTGGATGCTCTCGTGGGGTGCCTGGCCGTCTAGCCCCACCCAGCATAATGCGGGCCGCTTTCGCTCGGCTCGACCAGGCTTAGCGTGTTCCGAGGCTTCGAAATTCTGCAAAGCGCAACGGCGAGCTCAATTGCTGCTTTGCACTCACTCGACTGACTTGTCGTTGCACAGGCGGTCCTAACAATCCGTCCACAACCCACGCCTAGACACAGACAGGCACAATGGCAACAAAAGCAGTGACCAGAGCAGCAGATACCGCTGTCGAAGGCGTCGCACGCAAGGCGCCTTTCAAACTGGGCCAGAAAAAGGTCTACCTGTAAGTAGAGAGAGACCCTACGAGCGCATCAGGCGCAGAACGATTCCATCTTGACGACGGTGGGCCTCGTTAAGCTGGTTATGGCTGACGACAGACCTCTTTTGTCTCTCCTATCTCATAGGCCGAATCATGTGATAACCTTCCTCCGCCCCAAGGAAGGCCAGTCGCCTACGACCGCCACCTTCCAGGTGCCCCTCACCTTCAACAAACTCGACTTCCGCGACTACCTGTACAACGTGTACGACGTGGAGGTGAACTCGGTGCGGTCCTTCATCAACCAGAAGAGGCCTCAGCAGCGGTCCCTCGGCGGCATGGGCGGGCGGTGGTACCGGCCGCGGTCGCAGAAGCTGATGATCGTGGATCTGAAGAAGCCCTTTGTGTGGCCTGAGCGGCCCGCCGAGGAGGATATGGCGCCCTGGGACCACGAGCTGTTCAAGAACGTGGAGGAGGGCCACGAAAAGGAGGTTTCCGAGGCGGAGAAGAGGGTGCGGGGCACACCGGTGCTGCGCATGTACGACGAGAAGGACCTGGACCGGGCCAGGCTGGCGAAGCGGGCCAAGGAGCTGCTGGAGGGAAAGAGGAGGTGGACGCCGGGCTCGGAGTGGGTGGAGGTCGAGGACGAGGAGGAGCAGGAGCAGGCCCTGCAGTCATCGATAGCACCAAAGGCGGTGCCCGGAGAGGGCGAGCTAGAGACTGCGGCGGGAGCGACAGGTGTGAAAGACGGAAAGAGGTCATGATGAACGAACGAGATATCAAAATTTGACTTAGAACTTGTATTAAAAAAAAATGGGCAACACGGGGGTTGTTGGCTAGATTATCACTTCAGAATGGTGCATATAGCTATAGGTCGGATCTTTAATCGTGACTATGATTCTTCTACCCAGTACTCGGGCTGCTGGAATTTCAGAACCTCGTCTCCCCAACTCCACCATCCTGCGGTGAGATTCCTGGCGAATATCTCAAGACCCTTGTTGCTCGGAGCAAGTACATCCTCAAAAATACCTCGCAAGTTAGGCTTGCGCGAGTGAAGGTCTGGCACAGAGACAATGACCCGGCCTCGACAGGCCGGTTTCCTACTGCTTCCACGCCTGCGAGCTATCAGGATCCGCTCCCATGGCTTCCGCCATGTCGAACCGACATCCACGATCGGCTCCCCGGAGGTCGTGATCTTCAGCCACGTCCACTCGTCGACCTGTTCGAGGCCCCACTGGGCAAACAGGCTTCTCGGGCCTGTCAATAAGTCGACGACGCCTGTCTTGTTGGTGATCCACACGGCAAGCAGTCCGTCTGGGGCGAGGTGGGCAGCGATGGGGATGAGAGACAGCGTCTCTCGAACCGAGCTGAAGCTGTCCGCTACGCTGTAGTTGCCCTGCTTCCGGCGTGCTGAGCGGTTGGGCCAGGGAGGGTCGAGGACGATGAGGTCAAACACGGGGGCTTCAGCGGCGAAGCGGTCTCGTTCAGAGAAAACCGTGCCATGCAGGAAGAATGAGCCCTCAGGAACAACAAGGGCAGCCTTGAGGAAGTCTGGCCTCGTCTCTACAACCGGATCTCCCGTCGGAGGAAGGTCGTCGCCGCTACCAGGTAATCGGGCTGTCGTCCTCTTCCGCTTGGCAAGTTTGTCACTTCCGCCTGCAACGACGTCCTCGTCTCTGACCGCAGCCACAACACGAGGCAGGCAGAAAGGGCCCGCGTACGACTCTCGCAGCACCCTCAGAGCTTCCGTCGCGGCGGCTGCGATCATGAGATCCGACACCGATTCTGTGAGACCGCCTGAGCCGGCCTTAGGCTCGGGCGTCTTGAAGGGCAGGTGAGGCGGCTCGGACGAGACGAGCCGCTTCCTCCCCCTCCTCCTCGACGGGTTTGCATCGCCTCTGACCTCTTCAGGGGACACCTGAGCCTCCTCAATAGACGTGGGCACGTCAATGAGGACGATGCTGCGGTCTTGGTTCTGAAAGAGGATAGACTGCGCCTTGCTGCTTATTGCTGCCTCGTCTGCGTTCTCCGCCATTCATCTGCGGTCGCCACACTTCTTCTCGCGTTGGAGCTCTCACCAGTCTACAGCCCCTCCTTTCATCTGACGAGAACAGCCAGTCAGTCGACATTGCGCGCCACCTCTTCGAATGTATTGTGCATGTAGGCAACTCAGTACTTACCAAAATGTTCTGCACGGCTTCCCCGGGGATGGACGGAAGGGGGCTATTCGGCACTCGGTTATTTAGAAAAGTTATGGAAAGGGCCGAGGGCACTATGGGGTCCAGATCTAGGGACGGAGCCCCAATGGGTCCCCTATGTGATCGGCTACATGCGGGCCGCTGAGCAACAAAGAGCCCCTGAGTGGCCTGTATGACCCACTAACACCATGTGCTGTGGAACACTGGCTTCAGTGGGAGGCAGGCGCTACAGGGGGGCGCTGGATGTCCCGAAAGGCATAGTGTGAAATGACGTCCCGCGCCGCGATAAAAAAAGTGTCTCGTGCACACACTCACGATTTCTCAGCCCGGCTCAAGCCATTTCCCGGCACCTAACAACTCCTCGTCCTTCTCCGCTCCGACAAGTTGCCAGTTTTGTTGATCTCGACAACTCCCCCTCGGCTCTCTGCTCGAGGGTTAAACGCCTTGGACCCTGCCCTCTCCATCTCAATTTGCTGTTTGTTATTTTCAAGGGTACAGCAGCAATCTGCAAGCAGCGGCGCAACCGGGGAACGATTGATCGGCGAGGGGATGCCGACAGCCCTGTTGGAGAATGCCTCAATGTCGGCTCTTTCACAACACCAACCACGAAAGGATACCGACGGACGGGTCGGTCGTCTCGCCAAGGAAGATGTCGCCGTGCGCCCTGCGGAAGGCGAGGCGGTAGCATCGGGGAAGAAGGTGGACAAGCAGAGCCTGGACTATCTCTGGCGCTCTGGGACGGCCGGCGGTCTTGCAGGATGTGCAGTGAGTCTTGCCTGTGTCCTCTCTTTTTTACACTGCGCCGGACTGGACCAAGTACTGACTGTGTCTTTGCCAGGGCAAAACCGTGGTGGCACCCCTCGACCGCGTCAAAATCCTCTTCCAGGCGAGAAACCCACAGTTCATAAAATACTCGGGATCATGGGCTGGAACGATCACTGCTATGAGCGAGATCTACCGCCAAGATGGTATGCTAGGGCTGTTCAGAGGCCATTCGGCGACTCTCCTGCGGGTGTTCCCCTACGCTGGGATCAAATTCCTGGCTTACGAACAAATACGCTCCTTCGTCATCCCGAGTAAGCAGCATGAGACGCCCGTTCGAAGGGCGCTTAGTGGTTCTCTGGCCGGCGCTACCTCCGTGTTCTTCACATACCCGCTGGAAGTGATACGGGTCAGGTTGGCCTTCGAGACAAAGAGGGACGGCCGGTCATCTCTTTCTTCCATATGCAGGCAGATCTACTACGAGCACCCGACGCTCCCACCAGCCGGGACGCAGGTGCAGGGTCCCTCGGCCGTGAGGGCTGCCAGCGTGGCTGCAGCTTCGACCGTCGAGGCTGTCGCGCCCAAGTTTGGGCTGATCAATTTCTACCGCGGCTTCTCGCCCACGATGCTCGGCATGCTCCCGTACGCGGGCATATCCTTCCTGACCCACGACACGATGGGCGACCTGCTGCGGCACCACCTCATCGCCGAGTGGACAACGCTGCCACAGCCCAAGAATGCACCCGAGGGCAAGGCGGCCCCTCTACAGTTCTGGGCGGAGCTCTTCGCTGGCGGTGTGGCAGGACTGGTCTCCCAGACGTCCTCGTACCCGCTGGAGGTCATCAGGCGGCGGATGCAGGTAGCTGGTGCTGTGGGCGACGGGCGAAGATTACGCATCGCGGAGACGGCGGCTCTGATCATGAAAGAGAGGGGCTTCTCCGGCTTCTTTGTCGGGCTGACGATCGGATATGTGAAGGTGGTACCGATGGCTGCTGTCGCATTCTTCACTTACGAGAGGGTCAAGACGGTGTTTGGCATCTAGAATGGAACTCCCGGAGGAAAAAGAACACACTGGCGTTTGGCGCACTGACATGGGTGGCGAAGCATTTGTCTTTTTTTCGATTCTCGATGGTTTTGGGGGACAGGCACGACATGCGTACCAGAGCAGAGGTGGCAAGAAGCTTACATATAAGCTGTGGCAAGAGAGGACCTGCGACGACTCAAACGTGCCCTACCACAGCAGTAGAGCAGAACATCTACAATCCAATGCCATGCTTTTTGTACTCACGCCTTTCGACTTAATTTGCTTGATGATCATTCAGGCCGTCCTTCGCGGTCGAATGCTCTACGTCATGGTCAACAGTCTAGACGATGCAGGCCTCAGTTCTGTCTCATTTTTTCTTCTATTTTCAATTGATTTTATCTCGTCGCGATGCGCAACCGGAAGTACAGCTCCGCACAGATATGGGTTGGTGACACTTTCCACAACCTGTGAGGATTGGCAGGCAGTCGTGACGTGAGTTCTCCTTCCTGTTCTTCGACCGGTGTTTGATCTGAGTTGGAGTTGCTTTTGCGATCCTAACCAATTGACAGATGCTCGGGGCCATTCCGGAGGGATCACAGCACCGAGACCTCGCGTCCTCCAAAACCTGACAGCCTCTTGTATCCTCGTCACGGTCTTACAACAATTGTCTGATCATCGTCTCCGAATCTCGCCCGTGAGATCGACCACCTAACGTCCTATAAAAGTTCCCTATGCCTCCGCATTGATCCTCTTCTCTGCACAAGAGCGGGGACGACATGGTCCAAAGCCATCCAGGTCTCCACCCGGAGGTCATCAAGCACGTTGGGCATCTAGACAGTTTTATTCCCGACCAAACCTCCCCTACCTTCGACCTATAAGGATCCCATGAGCACCGTCCTGCCTTCTGGTTTTCCCTCGGGTGTCTGGAGCGCTCGCAGCGGGGGCGCGCGCAGTTCTGGGCCCACGAGCATCGACCCGCCACGGCCGGCCAGGGATGGCTTCGAGTGGGTGTGGTATCCAGATGGGTACTGGGCTGAGCGGCCGCTCGAGCAGCACCGTATGAGCTCCAAAGACCAGGCCCAGCGCCGGAGCCTGGGACCGACTTCTCCCGGCGGCGGCAAGTTCTTCAGGTGGTCCCCAAGAGCAAGCCGGAGCCCAAAGCCCTTCTCGAGGTCCCCTGAGCCTGAGCAGGACCAGAGCCGTCAGGTCTCGCCGACGAGCAACCCGAGGACTTCGCACTTCCTGCCGCCCAAGAGCATACCTCAGAGTCCCTACCTCTCAGAATCCGAACAGGTCGCTGCGCTCCAGCATCCGTCAGACCTACCGAGCCCGCCTGGGCTGCGCAGCAGCCGTGACACGTGGACCAGCTTCAGCCCGACCACCACTCCTATCGACGAGTTGTTATCACAGGATGTGAGGGAGGTCAAGGATCCGCCAACCTCGAAGGCTGCATGGAGGGTCATCCACAGGCACATGGTAAGCTCGCCCTCTCGACGATTCTTGACCAGATCTCTGGCCGTGTGGTCTGATGTGGAACAGGCATGGAAACCAGCCGAGAGCCCAGAAGGACAACCGCATGCGGAACCGACTGTAGAGAATCTTCCAAGCTACTTTTCGCAAAAGCCGATTCCATTCCGTTCAGACCCTGCTCCACAACAGGCAAAAAAGGACAGATACAAGGCTCTTCGAGAAGTGTCACCGGCACCATCTCAAGCATCGGCCAAATCAACTACACCGAGAGGCCTGCGCAAGTGGCTCATGAAATTTCCGCGAAGCCGCAAGGTTTCTGCCTCGTCAGCAACGGAAAGCATTACGAGTTCCATTTGTCAAGAGAAGTGGCCGAATACCCCGTCGTCGGAGAGCACAAACGAAAGCATCGTGGCATTCAACCGTCCAGGTAGAGAAGAATCCCAAGAGCCGCAGTCCACATGCTCGAGGCGAAAGCTGATCCTTGCTCCCCTTCTAGTGCATATCCCGGGCTCAACGAGGTCGTATCCTGCAGGTGTAAGTTCCGTCCCTTTTCCCCACCTCATTCCAGCTCGAGCTGCATGGAAGAACAAAAAAGACTGAAGGCAGTAGAAAGCCATGCATGTAGAAACGCCACCGCTCAAACAACAGACTGCGAGCGGAAACCCACGAAGCCTCTTCATGGACATCAAGCATCCCCACCCTCTCGAGGATGACGCTATCGCCTCCTCCGACTCTCGAAAGACAACGCCGTGGGGACCATCCTACCGCAGGGAGCAGCCATACGATCAGAGGGAGTGGTGGGACGCACCCTTGAGGGGAGAGCCTGCTCGGGACACACCCTTCTTCGAGTTTGATCTGCCCGAGCATCTTCCCAACAGCCCAATGTGCCCAGCCAATCCAAAGCATAAGGGCAAAGGGAAACTGGTCTGCGTGGTGAGCCTGGGCTGCAGAACCTTACCTATGCTTCCATGTGACATCCCGGCTGACAAGATTTCGCTTATTCAAAGTATCATGGGAGAGGCAGGCAGGCGTCAACTGACCGGGGCGACGAAACCGAGAGTGATTGATAATTTGGCAAAGTTAATGAAGGGGACGATGGACTGTTATGAAGTGACAGCTTGGTTGGAGGGTGTAATTATTCCTTTTTTATATTTATTTTTTATTCTTTATTATCAAGTTGAAAAGGGAGAGAGAGAAAGGAAAAGACGAAAAGAAAGTAAAGAAAAAAGAAGAAAAGAAAGAGAAAAGAAAAGGGAAGGGAAGGGAAGGGAAGGGAAGGGGGAAAGGAAAACAGGCGAATACCGAGAATGCAATATCATAGAGCCTATCAATTCGAAAATACGTTCCTTCTGGCGCATCGCCATTATATTTCTGATCTGGTTCCTTTGACGGGACTCTGTATTTCTTTTAATTTGTTCTTGGATCAATTCCCATTCTATATCGGAGGGGTGAAGGGGAAGAAGGGGGGGGGGCGACGGTTGGTGGTTATTATAGCCTGTTGGTAAAGTGGATGATGGGCCAGCGAGCACGGCCCCTGTCCTAACCAACTGCAGCAACCATCTTTGTGGAGCCGCACGTCGACCTTAAACCTTCCTCTATCCCATATCACCTTCCCTTTCAGCTCCAACACTTTGTCCCTCTCCTAGCCCGCCACCACCTCAAGATTGCAGTCTCGTGTCTCCTTCGCCGTCAAGACAGAACCGACAGGGTGTCCTGATCCTCAGAGCTGGCCTGGCCGCTCGACCCGCGACCATGTCTGCGGTCGAACAAGATGCCCTGCTGCTCCTGCGGCAGTCGATCGCCGCAGAGCAAGCCATGGTTCCTGTCGCATCGCCAGTCTCGACCGAGGAGACGCCGCTCTCGACCGCGACTCACCTCCGCCTCGTCCACCCGCAGCCCGCCGTCCTTCCCCTCGAGACGCCGACGCGCTTCACCGTCAACGACTTCAAGGTGCCTGTCGACCTGCGCTCCATCTACTTCGCCTGGGTGAACCGCGACCTGCTCATCCCCGCGTACAATGCCGCCGCGACGCAGCTCAACGAGCAGCTGGCCGCCTCCGGGTCCGGCGCGACCGTCCACAAGCTCACGTTTGTCGAGCGCGTCAACCTGATCACGTGGATCGAGGGTGGCGGCGAGAGCGAGTACATCAAGCCGCTGCCTGGCGAGAAGGAGATGGGGTCGGCCGCGGCCGAGGCGCTCAAGAGCTCGTCGGCGCCAGCTGCCGCCGCGGCGCGGTCAGGCAAGGGCACGCTCGACCCGAGGCTACAGGTGATCTATGCTGGCGAACGGAAGATGGGAGATCGCAACACTGCCCTTAGGGGCACGAAGCTGGTGGTGAGTTTGTGTTTGTGTGTCTCCTCGGGCGAGGTCTCGAGAATCCTAGATCTGCCTCGCCTTAGGAGCCTCGCCGGCCTTTTTTTTTTTTTTTTTTTTTTTTTTTTTTTTTTTCTTCCCAACATTTCTTTTTTTGGCCTTT